>CM022759.1:28176286-28406286 GCA_012411365.1 Ameiurus melas
AGCAGCCTTTTCTTTTATAAGCATGTCGTGGTTGATGCCGAGCAGGAACGTTTCTCACGGCCGTGTCGGTTAGAATGACTCAGTGGACGCGAGTCAGAGGCGAGTCATGTAGGAGTGACGAGGCATTTACAGTCATTTTTTACATTTCATTCCGTGCGGATGAGAAAGAAAGGAGCACAGTTAAATATATTAAACACCTTTATTTGTTGATTTTGACACATGTGAAATGTTCCAGAACGTTCACATCTTTCACGTACGAAAGCTGGAATGAATGGTTTTTAGTATTAGATCTACTAATATAAAATAGCAAATATATTAATCTTCATCATGTGTTACGACGCAGTAAACAAAATATACGGAGTAAGCACGGCTCAGCGTGATTGTGCGTTCGGCACACTGTCCAGCAGATGCATTATACAACGGGGGGGAGTGGGGGATTACAATTCAACAATTTTTCTGTAAAAGTCATTACGCACCAGGTCTCTGCTTCAGGGAGCGCGAGAGAAAGAAAATGAAAGGAATGCACAGTGAAGGCGGAGCTGTAAAAACCACAACAGTTTCAGCCTCCAGAAAAAAAGTTCAACAGGATAACAATGTGGTGAGATCAACGGTGAGAGAGTGACCTTCGTTTAACGTAAGAAAAGAGGAGAAGAAAACAGTCCAGAGACTTCAAACAGAAAACATTCTTAAATAAAAAATAATGAAATATTTTATAAGTTTATAAAACGTGCCCGGTGTCTGTGTAACTTGATATCTGCAAGATATTTTACAGCTACCGGTTAAAGGTTTTTAACTTTAAGGGGCGGAGCCTCAGTGCGCCGATAGGGAGGGGCCGAGAAGTCGCCCTTGGTTGTGTGGCTGAAGCCTGAAGCTATACGAGTCGTGGCAAAAGCTGAAGTATGGAAAAATAAGCTTAGGCGTTCCCGTTCATTTACTTCAATCTCCGGTCGCTCCGTGCGAGTCAGCGCTTCGGTGATTCTTTCTGAATTCCTCAAAACACGGTTCACGTTCACAAAACTCCCCTTTGTCTGGGGATTTTTTTTTGGCTCGAGCTTGGAGAGCGCTCCACGAGTGAGAGGAGAGGAAAGCTTAGCTTCGGATCCTCCGGACATCACGGGTTCTCTTCTACGGCTCTGCAAAGTTCCTGCACTCTGTCAGTTACTTAGATGAAGATTTCCACTGCCTCAGCTTCCACGCTGTCCAGACCTTCCAGCGGATTCTCCGACTTCTGTTTGCCGCTTTCTGTTAAAAAACAAAACAAAACAAAAAAAAAAAGTGTGTAAAGGAAAGTAAAGGAAGCATCTTTAATGTAAAGACATAGCAAAATACACATTATATAAAACTCCGGAGTAAATCGAATGGAATTATGGGAATTATGTTGTGAGACAAATTCCAAGTACACGCCCTTTTTTGTCTAGAATTTCCAGAAATGCTTGGGGTTTTCTCAACCGGTTTCTTGAGGAATTTCCCGGAGATGATTTTTAAACCATATTAAAGGAGATCCTACGCCGCACACTTATCATCTGCTTTTCAGAATTTTACACTCGCCTGTTGAAATAAATTTTTTGTAAAAATGTTAGTTTTTTTTTTTTAAGAACAATCGGCACGATTATTAACACTGATTTCAAACATGTAATCATACACCTTCAGATCAAAAGCTTAGAAACATATCAATGGAAAGTGTGTGCACTGTTATTTTCAACACCGACAGCATCCACGTTCCTGAATTTCAGGTGAATATGAAATTCGGAGCGACTTTATAGCGCTCACGATCTCGTCTTCTCGCGGTCCGTTTAATAAGCGCACTTTGATGAGATGGAAATAATATTTTTAAACTCGTTTAAAAAAAAGCCTCTCGAGTCTTCTCGTTGTTCGATTTGAGGATTTCGTACAGTTAGGATGCGAACGAACAGCTCGATTGGCACATCTTAGCGAGTATAAATATCTTGAATATAGGATAATTCAACTAATATTTCTCTTTATTGGCTCAGAAACAAATAGGAGATTATTAAGCCCGATTTTGTTTCTATGGGTGGATATTTTAGCTTATTTTAAATGTTTCTTTCTAGAAAGAAGCGAAAATTATCTACCAAACTACATAATCTGTAGATATATTCAAGATCTCTTCACTTGCCCTGATCTAATTTTTCGCAGTGAATCCATTCCTTTAACACTGGAAATATTTCTTTACATCAGTCAGCTCACACACTGCTCTGTTCTCAAACACACACACACACTGTGGTAAATCAATAACCACTGGAATGCAGCTCGAGTCTAATCGACGTGAACTCTGCTTTCCGTCTCTGTGCAATGATCCATGCAGAGCTTAACTAATCACTAACTCATTCTGTTTTTCCATTCCTCATCATATTGTGTGTGTGTGTGTGTGTGTGTGTGTGTGTGTGTGTGTGTGTGTGTGGAGAGAGAGAGAGAGAGAGCGGGTACTTACCCAGACTTCAGAAAATTTTACTTTTTATTTGAACTAAAACCATTATTTGACCATGTATTCATAATATTAGCATTACTCCTACTATTACATTCTATTCTTACCTTTATTGTAGGAGGAGCTTGAGCCAGAGAGGGCGGGGCAACTCGAAGACACACCCTCGCCCTCTTCACAGTTCTCCGGTTCCTGTTCCTGCTGGAGCCGGTAATGAAGCACGCTGATCACGGCGTCCTTCTCCATGATCTGCCCGTACAGAGCACGGATCCTGATCGAACACACGACGTTGGATTCAGGATTAAAAACTTGCGTCATGATCTTTAATTGCAAAAAACATCAAACCCCGAATGATCCCATACCTGTTTTCTACTTCCTGGCTCTGAATCCGAGGCAGATCCTCACCGGCGCTGATTTTAGATGAGTGACAGGGCGATCGGTTGTTGATGATGGTGGTGTCTCTGTGAAAACAAAATACATGTGACATTTAAAAAAAAAAAAATTTAATTCTAAAAACTTCTATCTAAGTTTATATGGATAGCGGTGTGATTTGGGGTCTGACCTCTGCGCTGCAGCGGTGGCCGCCGTGTCCATGGCGAACTCCATCATGGTTTTCTCCTCCAGGTATTTCTGCTCCCAGCGCGTCATGTCGGCCTCCAGGGCCAAAATCCGTTCCTCTCGTTCCCTCAGGCGCTCAAGTAGGACGCTCACGTTCGCAGAGGATGCCGAGACGCCCGGACACGCTCGGGTCTGCCTCTATCGGAGTACAATCAGAAAAATACCGCCGTTACTGCGCAATCTAAAACGGTTGAGGACCGTATGTATATGTACGATCATAATACATATACTCCTGTACACACCTGCTGGTTCCTGAACGTGCGCAGCTCCGCCTCCAGCCTCGTGCGCAGACGAAGCTCCAGACCCTCTCTCTTCTCACAGGTGGCCTGTAACTGAGCCAGTGCCCCCTGCAGACGCGCCACCCTCTCCACGTACGCGCTCTTCCTGTGCAGCTCGGCCTGCAGCTGCCGGCTGCGCTCCTGTGCAGCGCTTGTCTCCTCACGCAGGATCTGCACGTCACGCTCCAGTCGCGCACACTGCGACTTCTGCTCCTCATCTGAGAGAGAGAGAGAGAGAGAGAGAGAGAGAGAGAGAGAAACCGATTACAAATTCAGTACACAAGTAAACTTGTAACTGTTTTTTACAAAGTGTTTTGGAACCAGTGTTACTACTACTGCTACTAATAATAATGCTTATTTTTGTCTCCACACTTTCCCCACACACGTTAAAGGGTATCAGGGTAGTACGCAAGTCGGACATGTTGATTCGTAATGCAGCTGGTTTTTATATTTAAACCTCATGTATACTACACAAAGTATTTAATCGTTGCTGTATTCAACATAACTTAAGTGGGAACCTGGAATTACGTTGCTTTACGACCTTCCAACGTTCATCTACTTTCAGCAACAAGCGGTGATGAGTGATATATATATATTCTCCTCCCCAAAACTGCAAACTATATAGTTGATGTTACAGATTTGACAAGCAAATACGTCTGCTAACGTAAAAGTAATGAAGCACTGCCTTGTTTACTGTTCATGCTCCTAGCGGCCATGTTGAACTCGGGGTCGAAGAGAACAAGTCCCACGCCACTCAGAGTCGAGGGGACATTATTTGTTTTATTTCTCTGGTCAGAGGTTATACATACATACATCATACATACACACACACACACAGTATTTAAGTAAGTATTCAGTGAGTAGCCGAGTATAAAGATTACGTTAGTATAAATGTCTATAGTTTTATAGTAAAGATTTTTATGTGGGTAATTAGTTTAGTCTGCTGTATTTTGACCCCAGCTCTGGACTTTGATTACATTCTCTAATTATCCCTAATAAACAACATGTTCAAAGCCCTGGCATATTCAGTTCTTCATCTTAAAGGAGATTATTTAATAACTACCATGAGCTATTCCTTAACTACAGCCAAGCTAATAGGAACGGCATGAGGAGTTTACATCCATAAGCAGAGTTTACGTATTTTTAAGCTCATAACAGCTGAGATGACTAAAACCAAGCCTTTTCCTGGGATGCCGTTTTTGTGTCAGGACTTCCTGTTTCCTCATATCCAAAGAATTCGGTTGGGAAATACTGTATGGTGGGAAGCATATGCGTGTGTACACGTTTTCTGCCTACATATTTACGGGTGTGATGTTTAACAGCCCTAATGTACACTACACTGGTTTAAAACATCACTCTGAGTCAATAACAGCGCCGATGAACTCACTCTGCATGCGGAGGTTAGCGATAACCTGCTCGTTACGGTCTGCAGCTTTCACGTCTTTCGCCGCCTGAATGCTGCTGCTCTCCAGACTGTCTGTAAAACAAACACATGAGCATCAATTTAAGACACATGATCGAGTAGTTAAGATATCTCAGGATTTGTCACCTCTTGGTGTATTTGTATAAATGAAATACGACTGCGGCAGAGCTTTACGCATTTATTGTTCTACAGAACTGGCTAAAAGAAACCCCGCTGACGCTGTCAGTACCTCTCAGGTCCGTGTTCACGTCCTGAAGCCTCTTGATTTCTGCCATCAGCTTGCTCCTGAGCGTCTGCTCCAGTGTTTCTCTCTTCACGCAGCCCTGCATCAGAGTATCATAGGCCTCAGAGATCCTCTGGATTTCCTGCTCCAGCGACGAGAGAGAGAGAATTTTTTTTATTTACAATGATGCAAGACATACACTAATCATGTATTATACCATATACTTAAAACACTAGAGGAATTTATCAAATAATTGACAAATAAAATAATCTAATAAAACACAATTAATATGATTCTTATGAATAGAGTTAAAGAATGTGTTGAATGAAATGAATGAATAAATACACGGATAAGTGAATAAAATAAATGAATGAAATTAATTGTGATTTATGAGCTTAATATAATGAAAATGAATTAATGCATGTACACAAAAACCACACATAAAATAAAATGCATGGATAAATAACTGAAATAAAGAACAGGAATGGATGAACAAGCACGAATAAAAGATTCCACAAACAAAATAACTAATTTAAATGAAATAATATAAAATAATGGGGACAGGTCCATTACTCCACTTTTATAAAGTGATTAAAATATAATGCAACATCAGTCCGACAAGAGAGCGGGCGTTTATCGTGGTATTAAAACTGATAAACAGCACATGACCGTAACAGATCAAACCAAGCCCTGCCTCCTGATTGTATGTGCGCATAATTGTATACTCGTCTGTAACGTTGATACTCATCCCCATGGCACTGAGTGATGCATTCCTGTCTGAAATCTCTACACACACACGCCTAACTGTACTCATATGGAATCAATGAGGCATTATTCACCCCCAGGTGAGTTTACACAAGGCGGTGCCTCTCTCTCTCCCCAGCAATTATCATTCCATCGGAGTGAGAGAGCGCGAAGCTATGTTGACGCAACCCTGGAAAGAAAAAGGAAAGGTTTATGGGCACTTTGAGCTAAGCCTAAGTTAAACACGCAGCTGCCGAATAATTCGGTCACCTGACAGTCGGCCCAGCTGGAGTTATGCGGTGACCTCATGGGAAATAATGGAAAGGAGGTTTTCATTATTTTAGACGCCCGAACGCTAACGAAAACATTCTGCCTACCTAGACAGCCTCTTCCTGAACGCACTAAATAACCTATTCATCATCAGGATGCCTGCTATGTCATCTCTTTAACTGAAATGAACTAAATATTTATTTACAAATTCGTAGGTAATGTGGGTGTGTGCTGATAACAGGGTGGCACCTTTTAACGAACGTGCCACTCGTCACCATAAAAGTCTTCGCGATACACGTACGAAACACGGTAACACGAAATAAGGATTATGATGAGGGGAAACCGTACCTTCTGAATCCTGAGCGCCTTTTCTGCGTGGCCTTCCAGCTCCTGCTTCAGCCTCTCGTTCTCCTTCATCAGCAGCTCCGTCTGTGGGGAGACCTCCCTGTCAGCAGGGGGCGCGCTTAGGAAAAGCACGTGGCGTGCTTCAGGTGACAGCGCGGGTGGGACGAGTCTAAACAAAGATCGCGTCGTTAGTTTTTAATTATGAATGCAAACGAAAATGGCTAAACAAGCCTCAGAATAAATCTGTAGTAGGTCTAGAACACTATAGCTCTGATTTGACTTTGGTGCTTGGACCCCTTAATTATTTATATAAATCAGTGTCTGTCCAGTCTGAATAAAGTATTTGTTTTGTCTTGTGGCCATTTTGAGTTTAAATCCGAGGTTTGGAGCCCTAAAGCAAATTTTGTCTTTGATGATGATGTCAACGATGTCATTAAAAATGGCTGTAAAATGCGATATAATCGTGACAGCGGGAACGCAGTCTGCGGTTTGTTTGCATTACCTGGTGTGTTGGGAATGGAACGGTGGTGGCGGTTTCAAGTAGAACGCTTCGATCTCGTGGGCAGGATCAGACATAGATGCATGAGGCTGAAATCCTACACGATGCTGTCTAAGTTGATAGTCGGCTATTTGCGGGTAGCTAGAAGATGAGCTCGCGGAGAGCGACTCCATGTTAACGTCTTTGCGTAGAAGCGAGAGCTGCATCAGACGCTCGCTGAGCGACCTGGCGTGGCTCGGTTTAGGGTTGTCCTCTGGGTAAATCTGCCTGTCCTGGTACCACTGCGAGGCCACGAGCTGCGAATTCGCTTTGGCCTGCTCGTACGTGGGCAGCTGCTCATGGTGGTAGGGAAGATAGATCTCCGAATGCTGGAAGTCAATGTGGTGCTCTTGGCCCTGCGGTTCCTGACGTTCCTCCCGGGAAAGGCTGCCTGAAGAAGATCGAGGGCTTCCGGTTCCGCCGTTCACCACGCTCCGCAAGGCCTGCTGCTGGATGGCCAGGAGGGTGCGAGCGTCCGTGGGATTTCCATAACGCAGCTGCTCCTGGATCAGTCGGTGCAGCACAGTGCTTGACGCATCCTCCGTTCGCATTTTGTTTGGGATGGAGGTGAAGTATTCCTTGGATCAGTGCAAACTAGAGACCTGAACAAAGGCATAGACAGGATAAGAGAAATATGAGTCACGGAATTCAAACACATTGGATGGATATTTAAGGTGGGAGATATAATAATACGGTATCTATACATCGCAATTACTCAAGTCGTGATACTTTTCAGGAGTACTGTAAGTGTCGGAACTCCAATACGAATAATTTCTCTCTCACGGTAACGTCTATTTTGTGTGAAGATATATATTAAATATCTGAATATGAACTCATACGGACTAAACCGCTTTTAAATGAAATGGGGAGAAAAATGACAAAAAAATAAAAATACAAAATGAAGGACAGATTTTTTTTTCATATTTAAGCCAGAAACTTGTGAAAGTGATAAATAAACAAACAAAAAAACAAATCAACTAATACAGGAACCTTGTATTTATCTGGCATTTTATTTATTTGGCAACTTAGCATTTATTTCTAATGAAAATAAAATGTTTTTAAGGCTTAAGAGTGCCCAACAAAAGGCGAAATAATAATAAATGGAATATAAAGAAAATGCTTGTTGACGTCACGTGACTAAGGTTAACGCGAGACTATCCTCATGTTGCATTCCTGAGATAAAAGGACAATTCATCTACCGCTCAACGCCACAAAAACAGCCATTTCGTCCAACTAAAACGATTTGTTCCATTTTTTTGAATATCCCGAGTAACGTCTACTTGAAAATATAAACATGAAAACATCCTTTAAAAATTCGCCCAATTTTCAACTAACCTCAGAGTCTCGCGCCTCCCCTGGAGGAAATGTTTCCGAGTAAACTTACCTTAAATATTCTTCTCACATCGAGTCAGAGTTCCTCCGCTGGCTTTAAAGTGCGTGTAAGCGGTCCAGCGGGTGTGTTCCGGACGTCCCTTTCTTATTTATCTCCTGTTTTGAAAATTAGAAAAAAAAAAAAATTCAATGTGAGAGATGTTGAGGCGCATAAACACCCCCCCACCTCTCCCCCTTATCTCCCTCAGGGATCGTAATGAACGGCGCAACGCCGCGCGCGCCAAGGGGGCATAAATGAATTTGAAAGGGGGGGGGTTTAGCCGTTGGTGTCGGTTAGAAAGATTGTAAAGATTGTAAAATAATGTAAAGTTAGCTCACAAGCTAACAGACCTGACTTAAATAATAATAATAATAATAATAATAATAATAATAATAATAATAATAATAATAATATATCGAAAAAACAAACAAACCAAGTAATAGAATTCAGTCATTTTGGGTGAACAGCCACACAAAGGGAAATGACATCAACGGACATTAAAATACCTCAAATAAAATGAAAAGTAGCAAATGGAAAACAAATACATACAAGCACAGCCATTCAGTACACCTTCAGTATTCTAGAGTACATTCGTTATATGAGAACTCTCCAAACCTAGACATTCATTACTCTGTTTACATTTGTAAGATAAGAGAACACTTTATTAATCTTAGGTGGGAAGTTCCAACACCAAGCATAGAAGAGAAAAAACAACACAGCAGCAGAAAATAAATAAAATACGTTACAATAAACAACTATACAAATGCACAAAACTGTAGGGATATATATATATATATATATATATATATATATATATATATATATATATATATATATATATATATATATTACACACACACACACACACACACACACATATATACATACACACAGAATATAGATCATGTGCAACCTGGGACAGAATATAAACACATACACTTGTGTACAGGTTACAAGTGTGCCAAAATGTTGCTGTACAGCATTGGACGGAGCAAAAAGTATGATGTTTATCTTCCAAGACGTCAGACAACCTTATCCCAAGCGGCTTATAGAAGTGCTTTGTAGTCAAACATTTCCTCATGCTAGTTCAATAAGTCAGGGACCAAGAACACGATCAAGATAAAGCCTTGAATGAAAGCCAAGATAAAGAAAGGGAAACACTCAAGGGGTTTAAACTAGATTTTATAGATCCAGTTGTAGTGGAAATCTTGGGTTGTAGTGGAAATCTTGGTTCCAGAACGTTTGTGGCTCATCTCTGTATTTATTTGCAAATTCCAATCTAGCCGCTTGACTTGACTTGGCCTTCTGATTCTAAATGCTAAGCTGTAATATATATTCTCTGTTTGGTTATAGGTGCAGTTTGTCCTTTTTAAAAGTGTGCCTTTCTCAATAATAATAATAATAATAATAATAATAATAATAATAATAATAATAATAATAATAATAATAATAATAATAATAAAATGATTTGCAGTATTGCAATATAAAAGGCTTTTCTTACTTTCCAAGTTTCTGCTTATATTTTCTGGTATTTTCTGCTGCTTAAAGAAAAAAATCCCAAAAACCATAACATAATGAATATATTCCTTAACCTATTGCTAGCAAGCTCATAAATATGTAGGATACAATGGATGCAGGATGGACCATTTTATCAACAGTCTATCAGTATAGATATGCAATTTACCCCCAATGGTATTTACGATGCTGCTGTGCTACAATACATTACATAAAAAAAAAAAAAAACCTGTGTAAGTAGCTTGAATTCTAGAAATGCCAAGAACAAAGAAAATAATTCAAGCAAATGCTTCCTTCTCAGTCTTGATCCTGCTTTCTCACCTGTGAGAAAATGTGTTAACTGTTCACCTTTATTCTAGTCGTATAACAATAGTGGTAGCCTATTCATTCACGGTTGTCTCACATTTCAATGACAGACGTACAAGCATATTCGTTACCTGAAAGTAAAGAAGGTTATACGAGTCCTATACCACTCATTCAAATCAGAGACCCACCATAGCAACCTTTTTTCTGTGATTCTTTTGGTCTTTCGGTCCCTTTTTACACAAAGCAAACACACACTCAATGACCTTTCTAAAATTACATGCATTGTCCCAAACCACTACCGCATTCATTCTTCAGAACACACAAACGCTATCAAAAAATCCACTTCGGAGTTTAGCCACTACACCGTGTACACACTGGAATTCTCTACATATAGATCTGATATCTAACCGATTCTGAGTGTTGATTCATTTTCAAAAGAATATGTGTTAAGAAGTGTCAGATGTTGTGTGACACTGTGGGAAATAATCTGAACCAGTTCACAGCAGCAGACAGTAGGAATGTGTCATTTGTATGAATCTGCCACACTCCAGATGTTGAGCAACATATAAACATTGCTGCTATGAGTCTGATTGATAGCGTGGGTATTTCCAGCCAGGCCTGAGACAGCATGACTCAATGGGAAAAAAAACACACATCCATGTGTAGTTGCAGGTGTGAGTAAAAAATGTCGGTCATTGGCAAGTCTCTACAAATCTGAGGAGGGACTGATCATTCACTAAGTATGAGAATATGAAATCAGTTCCTTATCGTCAGGAATGCATACTTGTCACTACAAGATTTGAACTCTTTCACTCTTTCACGGTATCTCAACTACAGTTGGTATTGGGTAATCAGTGCACCGTCTTAATATTTACCAAATATAAAACGTGCCTGTTGTAGTGATGGAGGTGTGACCTCAATGCCAGTCAGTCCCAGTGAAGAAGGTGTGGCCTACCTTTTGATCTTTTGTTAAAAAAAATTGAAAAAATACTTTGCTGTCATGGATATCAAACAATTGCAAACATAACACAGGTTTATCCAAAAATACTTTGTTAAATATAGATGTGCAACAATTATTAGCACCTCTATGAATTCATGTGAGAACAATATATTTGAAGTACATTACCACTGATATTTAAAATAAATTTAAAAAAAATTTAATTTTGTACACATGGGTTACTAGGAACAGGAAATTGTTCAACCATGACTTCCTGTTTCAGAGGGGTATAAATATGAGGTAACACATAGACCAAATCCCTTTAGTCATTCATAACTATTTGTAAGACCAAGGAATATTTTCAGCTATAGACCTATATCAAATCTCCCCTTCATCTCCAAGATCTTAGAAAAGGTTATAGCACAGCAGTTATGCTCATACTTGCATAGGAATAACATTCATGAAATGTATCAGTCAGGATTTAGACCTCATCATAGCACAGAGACAGCGTTAGTTAAAGTAGTAAATGACCTAGTACTGGCCTCTGATCAGGGTTGTGTCTCACTGCTTGTGTTACTTGACCTTAGTGCAGCTTTTGATACTATAGATCACACTATTCCCCTTGATAGACTAGAAAATGTTGCTGGCATTAAGGGAACAGTCCTCTCCTGGCTCAGGTCTTATCTGACCGATTGTTATCAGTTTGTAGATGTAAATGGAGACTTCTCCATGCCTTCCGAGGTTACATTTGGAGTTCCACAAGGTTCTGTTTTAGGCCCACTGCTTTGTACTTTTATATGCTACCTCTAGGTCAAATTATTCGTAAACATGGAATTATCTTCCACTGTTATGCTGATGATACACAGTTGTATGTTTCAGCGAAGCCAGACGACAGATAGAAGCTTAGTAAAGTTGAGGAATGTGTAAAGGACATTAGACATTGGATGCTAACTAACTTCCTTTTACTTAATTCTGATAAGAATTAATTTGTATTACAGAAAAACTTGTATTAGGACCATGTGTAGCTAGAATTTAGCTTAATGATCACATAGAAACTCTGGATGAACTTTCTGTTTCATCATGTGCAGCAGTAAAAGACCTTGGAATGATTATTGACTCCAGTCTATCATTTGATGCTCATGTAGATAATATTACTAGGATAGCCTTCTTTCATCTCAGAAATATTTCTAAGATAAGAAACATATTGTCACTACATGATGTAGAAATATAGTTCATGCTTTCGCCACCTCTAGACTAGATTACTGTAATGCCTTACTGTCTGGATGTTCCAGTAGGAGCATAAACAAACTCCAGTTAGTCCAGAATGCAGCTGCTAGAGTCCTAACTAGAACCAGAAGATGGGACATCACCCCAATCTTATCAACACTGCATTGGCTCCCAGTGAAATCTCGCATTGATTATAAAATACTATTATTAACCTATAAAGCACTAAACTGTCTCGAGCCACAGTATCTACGTGACCTTTTGGTTTTCTATGATCCGCCACATCTACTTAGATCAAAAGATGCAGGCTATTTGATGGTACCTCAAATAGCGAAGGCTACAGCAGGGGGAAGAGCTTTTTCTTATAGAACCCCACAGTTATGGAACGGTCTTCCAATTAGTGTTCAGGACTCAGACACAGTCTCAGTGTTTAAGGCTAGGCTTAAAACGTATTTGTTTACTCAAGCCTACCCTGAGAAGACTTTCTATTATGCTAAGCACAGTCCTAACAATCTCTTCTCTCCCTCTCTCCTTGTGTCAAGTCACACACGATTTTATGGAGATAGTAGAGATCCTGATCCTTTCTGCTCTCCAGACCGGCCTGATCCGTTTCGGATGTCCTACCTCTGGATGGAACTCTCATCTACTCCAATTCCAGATTGCTGGGACTACGGCTTCTAAGGCCAAACAGACTTCATATAAGTCAATAATGAACTTCTTCACACTATCTCTTGTTACCCAGATGAGGATGGGTTCCCTTCTGAGTCGCCACCGGTTTGCTCAATTGGGATAAATTTACACTTTTAATATCTGTATAACTTGTTTATATATTTCTGTAAAGCTGCTTTGAGACAATGTCTATTGTAAAAAATGCTATACAAATAAAATTGAAATGAATCGAATAGAATAGAATTGAATATAGCTGTGATGTGTGGCAAAAGGTTGTTGAGTTTCACAAAATGGGAAGTGTCTATAAGAAAATAGCACAACCATTGAAAATGCCCATTTCCACCATCAGGGCAATAATTAAGAAGTTCAAGTCAACTGGAAATGCTATGAATCAACCTGGAATTGGAAGCGTGTCTATATCGTCTCAACACACTGTGAAGAGGATGGTTTGAGTGGCCAAAAAATCTCCAAGGATCACAGCTGGAGAATTGCAGAAGTTAGTTGCATCTTGGGGTCAGAATGTTTTGAAAACTACAATCAGAAGTCACCTACATCACCACAAGTTGTTTGGAAGGGTTTCAAGAAAAAAGCCTCTACTCTCATCCAAAAACAAACTCAAGTGTCTTCAGTTTGTCAGACACTACTGGAACTTCAAATGGGATCAGGTTCTATGGTTAAAATAGAACTTTTCGGCTATAAACACCAGAGGAGGTTTTGGAGCACACAGAGAGGTAGCCATAAGGAGTAGTGCCTCATGTCCACGGTTAAATATGGTGGTGGATCTTTAATGTTTTGGGGCTGTTTTCCTGCCAGAGGACCTGGACATTTTGTTAGGATACATGACATCATGGATTGTATCAAATATCAACAGATATTAAATGAAAACCTGACTGCCTCTGCCAGAAAGATTGAAATGGGATGTGGTTGGAACTTCCAGCAGGAAATTAATCCAAAACATACATCAAAACCAACAAAACATGGTTTACTGACCACAAAATCAAGGTCCTGCCATGTCCATCCCAGTCCCCTGACTTGAACCCCATAGAAAACCTGTGAGGTGAACTGAAGAGGTGAGTTCATCAGTGTGGACCTTGAAATGCGAAGGATCTGGAGAGATTCTGCATGGAGGAATGGTCTCAGATCCCTCGCCATGTATTCTCCAACCTCATCAGGTATTACAGGAGAAGACTCAGAGGTGTTATCTTGGCAAAGGGAGTTAGCACAAAGTATTGACTAAAAGGGTGCCAATAATTGTTGTTCACCTGTATTTAACAAAGATAATAATTTTTTATAACACCTGTATTATGTTTACAACTGTTCGATATCCATGAGAGCAGAGTATTTTTGTGTATCTTTTTAAAACAAAATATCAGAAGGTTAAACAATGAAGCCAAATTTTCACAGCCATCTTTTCTCAAAACAGGGGGTCTTTACAGGGGGTGCCGATATTAGTGGAGGGCAGTGTATATTGAAATCAAGCTATTTGGACTGAAAACAATCAGTGAATCACATGATATCACATTAAAACAGATCTGTCTCCTTCATAAAACCAGTCGTTAACAAAATTCACCAGGGAAGGAGAAATAAACAGAACTGTGCTATTGTGGTATATAAATGCAATCATAAAAAAGTTACTGAATTATAAGGTTTATTAAACATTTGTAAGGTTTAAAACAGTGTTTCTGCATTGTTCCAATAAACTACATCCCTCTTAATGAATCCATTTTTTTTAAAGAATGATACTAGTGTTATACTGCAAATAATGTTATTGATATTGACTCAAGAGTGTACACCTCAAATATGTATTATCATCATCGTCACCAAAATATCATCATCTCTCAGCACTAAACTGGGTTAAACTCTATCTCCATTCTTTCTGTCCTTCTCCTGAAAGCGGAGATGTTTATAGTTCCAAATTAAAAAAAATACATTTTGACATGAATCACGTTCATTCCTAGATGTTTTTCTTCCTCCTCCTTTCTCTTTTGCTAAAAATTCAGTGATATAATTTTAATATTCATCCATTAAATAAAGTATTACCTCAGTCAGCACAGTCACTTCCAAGACACACAGTTTTCCCTGTAAACATGATCGCTGCTAACGTTCTCTCATAAATGATCATATTCGGTTTGGAATTATGGAGCAGAAATTCAGATCACACAAGTCTCATGCATTCGCTGTAGTTCTCTTCTTCTCTTCTGTGTCAAAAAAACAAAAATACAAGTGAGAAGTCAATCATTAATACGAACATTGCTGTGTAATCTGTGTGATATCAGACAGGATCAGTGTGAAATGTTTTTCCACTGGGACAGTGACGTTAATGCAGGCCTCCATCAGTGGCCCTGAACAAACAGTGGTGTGCGTCTCTGCCGCGGAGTCAGCACATAGCTACAACTTGGTGGCTTTGACCACCAGGGCAGCAGAAAAAGAGAGAGAGAGCAGGGGGGGTATGTATGCATTCAACTTAATATTACAACCCCAATTCCAAAAAAGTTGGGAGGCTGTGTAAAATGTAAATAAAAACAGAATGCAATGACTTGCAAATCTCATAAACTCATATGTTATTCACAATAGAACACAGAAAACATATCACATGTTCAAAACTGAGTAAATGTACCATTTAAAGGAACAAATAAGGCAATTTTGAATTTGATGGCCACAACACATTTCAATAAAAGACTGGAGGAACATTTTGCAACGAACTGAACTAACTAAATTTAACTGGATCATTCTTCAAAAAAAAATGTTTAAATTGTAATCGCTGGCAAATCGCTGTGGTATAAAATGAATAAAAATTTGAGATATTCTTTTAAATGAAAATGTAAAAGAATCAAGTTTGTGACAGTAACTCTGCTTCATCCCACAGCCTCATTGTTGATTTTTTTTACTATAGTAGCAGCACACTCTTTTTTTATTCATGTATAATCTAATAATAATATTCTACATATCCCCTGTACCTCAAATGTAGTTAGTCTGGATGACAGATTAGTTCAAGCACCCAAACTTCAATGAAACCGAACCTCAATGAAACCAAACCTTAGACACTAAACATGTCTTGGTTGATCGACTGCATTTGGGATGATAGCAAAATTGTGTACATGTGATTTTCCTCTAAATTATTCCTTTGAGAAATACACACACACACACACACACACACACACACAATGCATCAAAACGTTGGTCTACTGTAAAAACCTCAGTTCATCATAGTTCCAGTCATTATGTATGAGATTTACAATGGGACATCTAAAAAGACGTTTTTCCCCCTGAGCTAAAACATAATTATAGCTACAATTTGAACAGAGCATTTAACCATAGATGCAGCATCTCACCCTCATTGAACAATCGGACCACTGAGTCGACCTGCTCTGAAAGCATGCAGCGTGACGGTGACGCTAACCATTTCGCCTGTTTTTGACATGTGTAAGATTAAACACGCGTGTTCTGGGGCAGAGACAGAGTCGGCTGTGTGTGAAATGAAAACAGGCCTTTGTCATGCTCTTTAGAAGAGAACTATTGTGTGTCAGCACTGCAAAGCTATTTTTACCCCCGTGGAAGAATTTCCGTGAATAGAGGAGCTATTTTAACTGAAACGAACCCCAGGGCTTCGTGATAACGAGCTGAAACGGGAACATTTCAAAACAGGCCTTAAAAAAAACTTGACAGAATGAAAAACAATTTACACATGCTCTCAGTGTTTTGAATTACATTATTAACATGATGTGAAAAGAAAATAAAAAGATATGAAACAATGAATATGAAAATCATTTAATAATTAAAATTTAAATTTACTTTAATTTTTTTTAATTAAATATGAAAAAGAATAGTAATGCATTATGGTTAGCATGTTTGCCTTGCAGCTCCGGGGTCGGGGGTTCGATTCCCACCTCCGACCCATGTGCACGGAGTTTGCAAGTTCTCCCCGTGCTTCTGGGGTTTCCTCCAGGTACTCCGGCTTTCTCCAGGTACACCCCCACTTCAAGGACATGCATTGTAGGCTGATTGGCATTTCCAAATTGTCCGTATTGTGTGAATATGTGTGTGATTGTGCCCTGCGATGTGTTGGAACCCCATCCAGGGTTTCCCCTGCCTTGTGCTCCAAGTCCCCTGAGATAGGCTCCAGGCTCCCCGTGAACCTGTGTAGGATAACCGGCACAGAATATGGATGGATGGATAAAATAAATACTTATTTACAAGCAACAAATCCAGTACTCTTAATTACCTTCGTAAAGAGTAAAAATATTACATTATAAAACTACAAAACAAAAATTCAAATATATGACATGATAGAAATACAATGTTGCTCCTAGAAAACTGAATAATTTATTTAAACTAGTTAATTTTTTTAATTAGATCAATGTTTGTTGGGTAACTATGAAGAAGAATGACTTATAAAAGTCTGAATATTTTTAAGCTTAAGTATAAACATAAAGAATAATAATATAATGATTTTTTTCTAAATAAATTTTTTATGATTTAATTTTGCATTTGACCAACTGGCAACCCAACCAACAAGGAAGGCTAGATAGCTTTCTATAATCACCCAACAGAAACCTGAGCTTCTTCCCATTATTCTCACGAGAGAACGAGAGAGATTTTGCCAGTGGCTGTGTTCACATGAACTCCTGTTAGAATGCAGTAAATAAATAATCTTACAGAGTTTACTGACTCTGCGTGTGGGCTGATATTGTCATCGATGTGTTTTCACAGAAGGCGGGTTACATTAAGCACCGATAAAAGACTGGCATGAAGCTTCCATTTCAGGAAGCAGTTACATCTAATGCCTTTAAATCTAGCTCACGTGAAAATACGTTAATCATCTGGCAACAATCAGAGTCATTCGTAACATCTGCCATATAAATAAATGGAAGTGGTTCAGCCTTCAGAGAAAAAGATACCTGTAAAAAAGGAATAAAGCACGGTGGGCCGTCCTGTTAGGAGAAAGTAATCAAAGACGGCTATTTAATGTTGTGGAATGTCTGCGAAACAAATTCTTTCCTGTTCTCACTTACGTTAGAGCAGCTATAAACAGACATTCCCTCTCCAGAAATCGCAGCTTGTTACATCACGTTACAGAGAAAGCGCAAAAAGAAGCGTAAACTCCTCTGTCCTGAAGATGTCGAGAGACTTATAGTTACAGCTTCACCTCTGACTGTTACGAAGCACTGACACTGGAGACTCCTTCCTTAAATCTTAAATAAACACTTCCTTACAGAAAACTTCACCATGCCAACAGATTATACAATATTCATTGCTAAATAACATCAGATTTTTAAATCTGTCTATCATTGAAACTACAGCAAGCACTACTGTCATTGAAAATTAATCAACAATATGGTGTAAATCTGTATAAACGTCATTTCAGAGATGTTCTCCTTTTCTTCAGGGAGGAATATGTACTTACAGCGCCCTCCTCTAATATTGGCACCCTCTGTAAATATGAGCAAAGGAGGCTGTGAAAAATTGTCTTTATTGTTTAACCTTTTGCTCTTTTGTTCAAAAGAATTCACAGCTTGTTGTGCAGGTGCTTTGTTGTTTGTCTTTCAAACACAATTCACTGACACCTATAAGCTACACAGTAACACGTCATTGTGCGTACTCTCTGCACTGCTGATGCTCGTGTTCAATGTCTATAACAATGCACTTAAAAGAACCTTTCCTACATTTGCACCTTGAAATTCGAATCTTCCTTCTGAACAAGAAACTGTTACCCATTCCTGTCACATCTAAGGGTTGCACTACTACACCGTGACAGCTGCTGTCGTTAATAACCTCAGATCTAATTTTTCCACACTGTGTTATTTATGAAGACTCCATATCTACCTATGCATACTGTACTGTACTGGTTTTGTTGCTGTTTTGACCATCTGAGCTGTTACAGTATTACAGCCAACACTGTTTATACTGTTTATACTGTTTATACTGTTTATATTGGTTGTAATGTTACTTCATTGCTACAGATGAACATATAGTGTACAGTATATACTCTTTTTTTGATTATTACTTATATACTAACTAGTAAGGAAGTTACAAAACCCAGTTTTGTTGTTTGTTTTGCCTTTAGCTTGTCCTTGTTTGTCACACATACAGTGGTATAGAACGCCTCAACTTCCAATTTATTACACATAACTTCATTTACTGGATTTCTTTATATGTGTGGATTTCTTGAGTTAATACCAAAGTCTGGTGAAAATGTCATGTGAATAACCTAATTGGAAATATATTTATTGAAAAAAATGTTGACGCGTTCAATACTTATTTCCCCCCACTGTATATAGCAGCATATTTTGCTTTGGCAGGGGGCGAGTATGCAACACTGCTTCCTCTTCATAACAATGAAACATCAGCATGGGGTCAGAGCTCACACCAGCCTTAAACACAATCGGATATCTGTCTCACGCAAAATTAGAGCCAGTGCGACTTTTTTTTTTTATCAAAATGAAGTCGCGAGTGCTAACGACGCCCTCACTCTAACCCTGACCATTCATATCCTTTCTTATAAAGTGGATGCGGCAAATTCTCGAGAATTTGCACTTTGGACTGCACATCGAAGTTTTGTGAAGGCAAACAAATTGGCAAAGTGTGGGAACATGTGGAGGAATGTCAGGGTCACGGCCCATAACACATTACAGGAAGCGTTTTCAGATCAAAACATTTGGCAATCACTCTCAACGTCCACGAGAGGAGATGGTTCACCAAGTGTCAAAGCTGATAATACCGTATGTATGTAGACTTGTTCCAGGGTTGTAGATGAGCCTGTGCATGACCCAGAGCTCCCATGATGCCTTGCATCACTCAGAGGTTCTTTCTGTTCTCAAGGTCTCAGTGGAAACACATGGTTCATCACTTCTTAAAAACGTCAACACTTTCAAAGGAGTTTCAGAGAACCCCTTAAAGGGTCTCCCAGAGAATCAAAGTATAGAACCATGTAGGACCTTTTCCCCCTAAAAATAGTCCCAGTGGAAACACATGGTTCATCACTTCTTAAAAACGTCCCTCTTTCAAAAGAGTTTCAGAGAACCCCTTAAAGGGTTTCCCAGATAACCAAAGCGTAGAACCATGTAGAACTTTTTTCCCCCTAAAAATGTTGACTTTTAGCTAGGTTAATTACTGGTTGATTAATTTTGATTGGTTGCTGGTGGTTACACTGGTTGATGGTTCCAAATGCTATTTTAGAAGTTTGAGATCTGTGCCAGAGTAAAAACACACCAAATTCCAACATCCTATGTCCAATTGCTGTGTATTTATGAGCATTTCCTTGTCAGAATTTCAGTTCCCAAAGTGAGAAAATGCATTTGTTACATGATAGTAATCCAGTAATTAAACTAGGTTAATCAGTTTAATAAATTATTAATTTAGTAATTAAACGATTATAGGGTGAGCTGGCAGCTCAGTTTAAAAACATGGCTAAAATGCCAAGCGTGAGGTTTCCGTTTGATTGTTTTCTTCATAACTGTAGTGCCATGCAGTGTCTTTTTATAGACGAGTGCTGAAAGATGCTGCATACCGACAGACTTTTGGCTCTACAGCTATAAAGAAAACAAACAGAGGGAAATATCAGGAATTTCACGCCTGAGCCAAATGCAATCCCCAAGAATTTGTGAAACATATCTGGTATGTAATTAGGTCATCTGCACTGAAGTTAGGTTTTTTTTTTCTTCCAAGTTTAAAACAATCCCCAAGTCCACATACACATTAAATTCGAGTGCTTTATTTCTCCCAAATTGAGACCATATGGTTGAATTCAGAACTGCATGATTTACATGTTGTCATTGAACTTTGATCCAAAACAGATTACTGTGGATCCATCCATCCCTCCATCCATCCCTCCATCCATCCCTCCATCCATCTCTCTATCCATCCCTCCATCAAACTATCCATCCATCCATCCATCCATCACTCTATCCATTCATCCATCCATCCATCTCTCTATCCAAAGTGGCTTTCAATGCTGCCTGAAAACAGGAACAGCTTTTCCCCCCGTTGTTAATTGCACTGCTAAAAAGAAATTTTTGCAATCAAAATGCGAAAGCGAATCTTAATTATAGTCAAATGTATCTAGTATTACAGATAAATTATTATTAGAATCAAACAAAATATAATTATAAAACCTATTTCTAGATAGTATATTAATTTGAATAATCTTGAATAATAATAATAATAATAATAATAATAATAATAATAACGTGATAAATTTGCCAATTTTTAAGATACTGTTACTTGCTAAGATTTTTTTCTGCATGAACAGGAACTAATAGACAGACTTTGAAACATTTTACACTCTGTTTTGTTTATGATGTTTTACTTTTCATCTCTCTCTCCTTCAAACTCGTTTTTCTTATTATTTCCTTTCTAGTTTTTCTCATGTTGATTTGTAATTATTTCTGAACTGCTTTTTGCATATGAATGCTGCTACACAAATAATAGATAGATAGATAGATAGAACAAAGATGTAAGATAGATAGATAGATATTGTAATTATTATTATTGTTATTATATTGTTAATAATAATAATAATAATAATAATAATAATAAAACAGGTTTAGAAATTAAACCTGCTATACATTAGAAATGTTCAGCAGAAATGGTCATTAGAACTGTTCAGCAGAAATGTTCAGCAGAAAATTTCAGCAGAAATGTTCAACAGAAATGTTCAATAAAAATGTTCATTAGAAATGTTCAGCAGAAATGTTCATTAGAAATGTTCAACAGAAATGTTCAGCAGAAATGTTCAATAAAAATGTTCAACAGAAATGTTCAGCAGAAATGTTCAGCAGAAATGTTCAATAAAAATGTTCAACAGAAATGTTCAGCAGAAATGTTCAGCAGAAATGTTCAGCAGAAATGTTCATTAGAAATGTTCAACAGAAATGCTCAGCATAAATGTTCATTAGAAATGTTCAGCAGAAATGTTCAACAGAAATGTTCATTAGAAATGTTCAGCAGAAATGTTCATTAGAAATGTTCAACAGAAATGTTCAGCAGAAATGTTCAGCAGAAATGTTCAACAGAAATGTTCAACAGAAATGTTCAGCAGAAATGTTTAGCAGAAATGTTCATTAGAAATGTTCTACAGAAATGTTCAGCAGAAATGTTCAGCAGAAATGTTCAGCAGAAATGTTCAACAGAAATGTTCATTAGAAATGTTCAACAGAAATGTTCAGCAGAAATGTTCATTAGAAATGTTCAACAGAAATGTTCAGCAGAAATGTTCATTAGAACTGTTCATTAAAAATGTTCAGCAGAAATGTTCAGCAGAAATGTTCAACAGAAATGTTCAATAAAAATGTTCATTAGAAATGTTCAGCAGAAATGTTCATTAGAACTGTTCATTAGAAATGTTCATTAGAAATGTTCAGCAGAAATGTTCATTAGAAATGTTCAACAGAAATGTTCAGCAGAAATGTTCAACAGAAATGTTCATTAGAAATGTTCAACAGAAATGTTCAGCAGAAATGTTCATTAGAAATGTTCAACAGAAATGTTCAGCAGAAATGTTCATTAGAACTGTTCATTAGAAATGTTCAGCAGAAATGTTCAGCAGAAATGTTCAACAGAAATGTTCAATAGAAATGTTCATTAGAAATGTTCAGCAGAAATGTTCATTAGAACTGTTCATTAGAAATGTTCATTAGAAATGTTCAGCAGAAATGTTCATTAGAAATGTTCAACAGAAATGTTCAGCAGAAATGTTCAACAGAAATGTTCAGCAGAAATGTTCATTAGAAATGTTCAACAGAAATGTTCAGCAGAAATGTTCAACAGAAATGTTCAGCAGAAATGTTCAGCAGAAATGTTCATTAGAAATGTTCAACAGAAATGTTCAGCAGAAATTTTCAGCAGAAATGTTCAGCAGAAATGTTCAACAGAAATGTTCAGCAGAAATGTTCAACAGAAATGTTCAACAGAAATGTTCAGCAGAAATGTTCAATAAAAATGGTAATTAGAAATGTTCATTAGAAATGTTCAACAGCAATGTTCAGCAGAAATGTTCAGCAGAAATGTTCATTAGAAATGTTCATTAGAAATGTTCAGCAGAAATGTTCAATAAAAATGGTAATTAGAAATGTTCATTAGAAATGTTCAACAGAAATGTTCAGCAGAAATGTTCAGCAGAAATGTTCATTAGAAATGTTCAGCAGAAATGTTCATTAGAAATGTTCAGGAGAAATGTTCAGCAGAAATGTTCGTTAGAAATGTTCATTAGAAATGTTCAGCAGAAATGTTCAGCAGAAATGTTCATTAGAAATGTTCAGCAGAAATGTTCAGCAGAAATGTTCATTAGAAATGTTCATTAGAAATGTTCAGCAGAAATGCTCAATAAAAATGGTAATTAGAAATGTTCATTAGAAATGTTCAACAGAAATGTTCAGCAGAAATGTTCATTAGAAATGTTCAGCAGAAATGTTCATTAGAAATGTTCAGGAGAAATGTTCAGCAGAAATGTTCATTAGAAATGTTCAGCAGAAATGTTCAGCAGAAATGTTCAGCAGAAATGTTCATTAGAAATGTTCAGCAGAAATGTTCATTAGAAATGTTCAGCAGAAATGTTCAACAGAAATGTTCAACAGAAATGTTCATTAGAAATGTTCAGCAGAAATGTTCAACAGAAATGTTCAACAGAAATGTTCATTAGAAATGTTCAGCAGAAATGCTCAGCAGAAATGTTCAATAAAAATGGTAATTAGAAATGTTCATTAGAAATGTTCAACAGAAATGTTCAGCTGAAATGTTCAGCAGAAATGTTCAGCAGAAATGTTCATTAGAAATGTTCAGCAGAAATGTTCAGCAGAAATGTTCAACAGAAATGTTCAACAGAAATGTTCAGCAGAAATGTTCAGAAAAAATGTTCAGCAGAAATGTTCATTAGAAATGTTTAGCAGAAATGTTCAACAGAAATGTTCAGCAGAAATGTTCAATAAAAATGGTAATTAGAAATGTTCATTAGAAATGTTCAACAGAAATGTTCAGCAGAAATGTTCAGCAGAAATGTTCATTAGAAATGTTCAGCAGAAATGTTCATTAGAAATGTTCAGGCAGAAATGTTCAGCAGAAATGTTCATTAGAAATGTTCATTAGAAATGTTCAGCAGAAATGTTCAACAGAAATGTTCAACAGAAATGTTCATTAGAAATGTTCAGCAGAAATGTTCAACAGAAATGTTCAGCAGAAATGTTCAGCAGAAATGTTCAGCAGAAATGTTCAACAGAAATGTTCATTAGTAATGTTCAGCAGAAATGTTCAGCAGAAATGTTCAATAAAAATGGTAATTAGAAATGTTCATTAGAAATGTTCAACAGAAATGTTCAGCTGAAATGTTCATTAGAAATGTTCAGCTGAAATGTTCATTAGAAATGTTCAGCAGAAATGTTCATTAGAAATGTTCAACAGAAATGTTCAGCTGAAATGTTCAGCAGAAATGTTCAGCAGAAATGTTCATTAGAAATGTTCAGCAGAAATGTTCAGCAGAAATGTTCAACAGAAATGTTCAACAGAAATGTTCAGCAGAAATGTTCAGAAAAAATGTTCAGCAGAAATGTTCATTAGAAATGTTTAGCAGAAATGTTCAACAGAAATGTTCAGCAGAAATGTTCAATAAAAATGGTAATTAGAAATGTTCATTAGAAATGTTCAACAGAAATGTTCAACAGAAATGTTCAGCAGAAATGTTCAGCAGAAATGTTCAACAGAAATGTTCAACAGAAATGGTCATTAGAAATGTTCAGCAGAAATGTTCAATAAAAATGAAACTTAAAAAACAAAAAAACAAAACAGGTTTATTTTGTTTTATTGCTGCTTTGTTTGTACCATCAAATCCAACACTGTACTGCTATTTTTTTTTTAACCTGCGAAGATGTGTTAAGTTTAATTCTTTTTAAATCACAAACATTAAGCCTTATTTATCCAGCAGGACACAAAGTAATTTGGTTGTAAATCGTTCACAGGAACAAGAAATGTGGTGTACATGAAAATCCAGGTAGATGCAAAAGCATTTGTTTCCAAAGAAAAGGTCCTGAGTTTCTGAACAATTCTGTAAACCCTTATTAAAACAAAACAAAGCAATACAAATGTATTAAATCTATTAAAATAAAGCACATCCCGAGCTGGTTGACGCAAACCTTTTCCGAATAAGCACTATTACTGATTACTGAAGCAATTACTGATCTCAAACATGCGCTGATCACTTTAGACAAGTAATAAGGAAGCTGTACCTGCTTCCCACCTGTTTGACCTGTTTGATTGGTGATGGGTTTTGTAATTGTGTGTTCATTTCCTGGTTTGCTGGAAATTCCAGACACTTCAGAAGCACCATGTATTTATAAACTCCAACTCAACCAGTAGCTATCTCATATTCTTCACTGAAAGGTTTAGTAGGTGAAAATTTAAAACATCCCAAAACCAAAGCCAAAAACTGAACATCTCATTTTCATTAGATCCAGCAGTTACTTCGCACCGTACCCCCCCCCCCCCTCCATCGCTTAACACATCCGAGACTACAGAATGCTTGTGCTTACATTATAAACTATTTCTCTACTGCATGTTGAAAGCAGATCTGTTTTATTTGACAGCTAAGCTGGAGCTGAGGCTTTTCATTTTGTAGCTCATGACGTCCATGCTAACTGCACATTTTCTTACAGTGATGTCATCAGCACCTGGCTTCCATAAGTGAGGATCGTGCTAACTGCTCATTTTTATACTCTAGTGACATACCCTGACGGCTGGTGTCATGCTAATGGATGACTTTCATTTTCTAAAATCTAGATAGTAAACCTTCTCAAACCTTACATGCTATGCAATGCGAACTACTTGTTGTTATGCGCATTATCCTTATCCTTATTAATGTTAAATATTGCATATACTACACCTTTATTCTACAATTCCAATAATGTTTATTTGAAAATCACTGCATTCTGTTTTTATTTACATTTATTTACATTTTACACAATGTAATATGAAATAAAATAAAGCTAGCAAGAAAATAACAGCAATGTAAATAAGAAAATATGAAATAAATCACTGTTCACAATATATTACACTCATCCCAACTGTGAAGCATGGTAATGGGTGCATTGTGGTTTGGACTCGCTTTACTTCTTCAGGGTTTGGAGAGCTTGTAATCACTGAGGGGACTATGAACGCAAAACCGTATAAAAAATACGAGGGTCAGACTAGCGATCTTTTAATGGAAGTTCTATGGCACAACAGGACAATGTCCCAGAATTTGTCTTGCAGGCAAACATATTTAATTTTTTTTACTTTGGTCCACTATGTTTTCATTGAGCAGGTTCATTTCTGCATACTTTTTTCTCCATTGCATGTCTTTAACCATCATTTATTGCATCTACAACTCCGACTGACCACGTTTGGCTCAAAACCCAGACTTTCCTGATCCTCTTTTATCAATCATGACATCTCTATATATCTCTTGGACAGCACATCTTGTAATCCTTAACAGTGTTTTAGCTCCTGCAGGGAAGAAAACAGAACCAGGGAGACTGACATTTTAATTCCTGGTGATCTACACCAACTGCCTTGCCAAAAAAAAAAAAAAAATACATCTGGTCACATGAAAACATTTTCCTTCATGCTCCATTGGAAGTTAACGACTTGCACAGAATTCCTCATGCTGTATTTGTTGGGTCTTAAAAAACTCATAGCCATGGCGACTATTAAAAAATATCTGGCCCCCTTTCTGACACAACACCTGGACAGTAGAAGAAAAATACCTCAAAACCCCTGAAAGAGAAATGAGACCCATCAGCACAAATCCAACTGACAGAGCAGTCATTTCCCATCTGTCTTTTTCATCCAAAAACTGCAGATATTTGGCCATCAGTCTCTGACTGGAAATGCAAAATTCCCAAAATTCACATGGTTGTTATTAACATTCCACATGTGCTCTCTCTCTCTCTCTCTCTCTCTCTCTCTCTCTCTCTCTCTCATAAAGTGTCCTTGAGAGAACTTTTACTAAGACTTCCTAGAAATACCACATACACTAGGGAACCTTCGGGATTAAGAGAATCCATTTATATTCATACCAAGGAGATAAACATTAACAGACATATAAAGCTTGAAGTTTACCATCACTCCTTTCTGTCATCAGGACATAAATATTTTTTTTTAGAAATGCCATCAAGTCCAAGATCCACACGCAAGCAAACATTTGGGGAATTTTAATTTTCTTTCATTTTATAGCTAATATAAATCAAACTGAAACCATCTGTGATTGGCTAATGTCTCTTTATAAGCTGAGGTAAATAATGCTCAAACAAAACAAAAACTGTATATATTAAAAAAAAAAACATATAAATGCACCAATGCTTGGTTCAATTACACAAAATGTTTTCTTAAAAATGTGTCATACTCTCTACAATTCTAACTGTGACTTCTACATCCTACATTATCCCTTAAAAATGTTTCATTATGTGCAAAGATTAATTATATGTTTGGGGAATATCCCCTGTATTACTGAGCAAGTTAAAATCTAGAACATTAAGGCTAAGTTTTTGAAGGAGAACATAGTGAGTTCATCACGACACAGAATCTTCTAGACCCACAATTCTCCATGTTTTGTCAGTGAAGCATAGTCAGAGGGTCTGAAAATAATGTCTATAAATAAAAGCCTATCAATAATGCCAAGTTGAATGTAATGAACTTAACTGAGTAAAATGTATTGTACGTGTGTGAATTTCAGGAATAAAAATCTCTAAATAGCCAGAATATTGCTGTACACATTCTAATAATGAGGCTAATATTTGAATAGTTAAAAATAAAAATTGGTTGGTGGAATTTGGTTTTTCAAAGGATAAAGGGGACTGTAGCTGCAAAACATTTGAGAACTCCTGCATGAGCATATATACTTTTCAAACGTTCCTTGATACAAATTTGAACTGACTGTTTCGATGTTTGGAAGCTTATAAACAGCAAATCAGCCCCAAAATAGGATGCATGAGCTTTTGTTGTTGGTATGTGGTGAGTTTTTCTTTACACAGAATGATGCATATTGCTGCTACTTTTTTTTTGTCTGTTGTAGAACATCCAGTGCGTCTTTGCTAACTGGAGATGTGTTTTGCTATCTTGAGCAGTGATTTCCTTTGTGGTGTCAAACCAAATCTTCATTCCAACTGTGAAGCATGGTGGCAGGTGCATCATGGTTCGGGTCTGCTTTCTTTCCTCAGGGTTTGGAGAAATTTCAAACAATGAATTCAGTATTGTATTCAAAAAAAAAAAAAAAAAAAGTTGTTACATTAGAATGCCATGGTAACAACTTGTCACCTTAAGCATAAGAGAACAGAGATGACGCAACAGGACAATGACCCAAAACATGCAAGCAAATACACAACAGAGTCCATGCTGTAAAGTGACCTGAAGAGGGTAGTTCATGAAAAATATCCCAGGACTATTGATGATGTGGGTCTGAAATTCCTTCTCACTGTTGTACAAGTCGGATCAGCAGCTACAGGAAACTCTCTGTGGAGGTAAAAGGGGTTATTTTCATTATTAACTCGTGTTCTCATAGAAATGTGGTAAATCTCATAGATCAGTGTTTTTCCCCTTACTATAAGGAAACTCATGGGTACAGGGAATTTATATTTACATAAACATTCTATATATAAGAGGAAAACTTCAGACAGGCTCTGGAATGATACATATTACTATAGTGGATATGATTCAATCATTAATTGCCATCATAAAAGCCCAAATTCTCATCAACACACAAAATATATACAGCAGGAATCTTCAAAATAATGTCTTTCATCCTGTTACATAAAAGTCTCAGGATTGCTGAGTTGAGTGAGAGTGTGTGTGTGTGTGTGTGTGTGTGTGTGTGTGTGTGTGTGTGTGTGTGTGTGTGTGTGTGTGTGTGTGTGTGTTGTATTTCCTGTCCTGTAGATCATTAGGTCGTACAGGCATTGTGGAGTCACTGGAAGTAGCCCTGTGACTCTGAAAGGGGCCGAGAAATGTTGTGAAAAGCCCACTGCAGGATTCCATCTATGGAAGTCTGGAGGACCCCAAAAAACAAACAAACAAACAAACAATCAAACAAACAAACATATACACACACAAATGCATATTGATGAGGTCTAGACATCGGGACAGCTGGTTTATGTCAAACAGTAAATGACCCTTGTTACACACCAGAATTCGTACCCTGTTAGCAGTCATTCCATATCCCGATTTTATAAACCAACATCTTTCAAACTGCTGGGATTAAATGTTTAAAATGTTAGTTTATCCTTAAAATTAATGTTGTGATTATACTATTCATATACAAGTCCCAGAGAACCTTAATATATAAGATATTTTTTAAGGTTGGTCTCATAACCTTCAGTGCAAATTGTTTTTCCAATTTCTACATGAACTTCATCACAATTCCTTTCCTTCTGATGTAAACTTGACAGGACTTATCTTGAGTAATAATTTGCATTTGTTTTACACCCAACTATATGCCTAATTAATCGTGTCTTTTTTACCTGTGCTTTTTACAGTATATACTAGTCATGATTTTGTTTTGAAAATATTCTTACATCAAAACAACATAAGATCCTATTCACTCAATATTAACATTTCCTTCAAAAATAAATGTGATCCAAAGTTTAACTATATGTTTATGTATCTTCAACAATGTATAATTTTATTACACATAGGAAACTCAGAAATCAAGTAGGCCTAAAGATACCGTCGGGCAGGTAGAGTTAGAAGCAGCTGGACCTTCAGGGCTTCAGGTGAGGTCTTAAAATGATACTGCAATTAAACATAGGCCCGTATGAAGAGTTCATTTGCAAAAACGGATATCTCCATTCTTATGAATACTTAAAAATCATGTTTTTTATTGCGCATTCCAGGTAATATCAATCAAACTGCAGTTGGGTTATTTTAAATAAGTGGAAATAAATGTAATTAAAACAACCCAATTGCAGCTTGATTTGTATTACCTGGAATGCACAATTAAAAAAATGATTTATGAAAATGAATTAAAATGGTGGACATCTGTTTTTGCAAATGAACTCTACGTATGCTATTATGGATTAATTGTAAATGACCAATTTACATGTATTGTAAGTATCCTAGTCTACCTATTTTAATGTCAACTTAGTTGCAAGTTATTATAACACAGGATGCACAAGAATCATTTGCAAATTTTGATAGAGACCAGGTTAAGTTTAATTTTCTCTTTAGGAGACAGTCAGTGTGAGTGAGAATGATCCTGAAGCAAGTCATTGTAACAGTGTCATGGACATGGGGAGTAAGTCACACAAGCCTGATCCAAAATTCATCGAAGTACAGCACCTTCCAAACAAGATTTTGTGGTTTCAGGCGAACTGTTACAGTCAGTATTCATGGCTTCACCTCAAACACTGAAAAAGGTTCTTTTTCGTCAAACACTGAAAAAGGTTCTTTGTTTTGGATGTGTTAAAGCATACACCATAAAGAAGACCACTTTGGAAACAAAAAATGACCCTGCCTTCTGCACAAAGGGTTTCAATAATTGGAAGAATGCCACAGGTAGCTTTATTCGCTGTTTGGATTGTTTAAATAGACACCAAGGACCATCATGAAGAATGTTGATATTGGATGCACAACATTTTTTTTTCTCTTTTCCGTTAACAAGTAATTTCATAGTTTACTTTCTTTTAGTCTTTGATTTGTTGCTTTGTATAATTTGTATTTAAATGTAAATACAGATCTTAATGTAAATATAGATGTTATATTTTAATAAACCAGTTGGTTGTCAACATTAATCAGTCGTTTTTTTTCCCCCGGGGTGGATGGGTTGGTGTCTATACCAATATTGAGACCGAACCTACGCCCCTTGTAAATTGCAGTAATTACAGTAAATTTCAGCAATTCTAAATGTGTGTGTGTGTATGTGTATGTGCTCACCTCCCCCACATATGAGTCCAGTTCATCTTTATTAAGAATCTGCTGTTCGGACCGAGCTGATCCCTGATCTGTACAACACTGAGCCACCTGAGGACAAGACAGGAGACTGATACCAGCCTTAGAAACTTTTCTCTTCTGTTAACAAGCTAAAAACAATCATGGGAACGGCATCTGACAATCTACAAACACCAACACGACGGATAAAGAGGATAATGAGTGGAAAGAATACGATAATTAGGGTTGTCAGCTTTATGTGACAAAACCGTACATAAAACCAGTCCAATTCCAAAACTCCAAAATTATACCTACTACTGTCAAACATAGTGTCATATTTAGAAAGGAACATTTTTTTCAACTAAAGCAGACTCAACTCTGTATAGTTTTCCTAAACATCAAGTTCTTAAAATTGTTTTGTATCATCGCATCTACTGGCGTAAATAAAGAATACCGTTGAGAATAAATAGACCAATTCACGGACACGCAACAAACACATCCATGCAGTAAAAGTAGATTACAATTTTAGCTGAATTTTGGATGAGTTATTGTTTCTATTGTAACAGCTCATTCACTTGTATGGATTTGTATGCTGCTGAAGTTTTCTGCAAGGAGAAATGTGCTTATTTAACGTTTACAGAAGGAGTCTCCAGTGTCAGCGCTTTGTAACAGTCAGAGGTAAAGCTGTAACTTTCAGTTCTCCGACATCTTCAGGACAGACGAGTTTACGCTTCTTTGCGGTTTCTCCTCAGTTTTTCTTCTTTTATAATAATTTCCTTTTTAATTGTAGTATATTGTATATTGTATGACAGTTTACTGACAGATCTCTGCTGTGTGTATTTGTGTGTATTTTTGTGTGTACCTGCACAGCTCTGGATGCTACGTCAGTCTCTGTTGACCCCCACGACCTCCAACATGTCCTGCATCTCGCTCTCCCACTGATAAAAAATAAAATGATTCACATAATAACGTCCATAAAGATTATTAATGTGATAGTGTCTTTCTGTCCATAATCTCTTTCCATCTTTAATCTCATTTACGAAAAACCCAAAGGACATCACAAAAAAACATATATTATTTACTTTTTCTGTTTTGTGGAATATAAGTTGGTGAGATTGTAATAAATTGTACTATTTTAACTATAAAAAAAAATCCCACTTTATTTAGCTGTTGAGATGTTCAGAAAAGGATAACGTATGAAGAAATAACTGGCTTCCAATGAGTGTTTTTATAGTGTATGAATGGGTGTGTGAGTTTGTATGTGAGTGTGCCCTGTGATGGACTGGCACCCTGTCCAGGGTGTACCCCGCCGTGTGCCCGATGATTCCTGGGATAGGCTCCAGGTTCCCCGTGACCCTGAAGAAGGAGTAAGCGGTAGAAGATGGATGGATGGATAGATATACCATATTTGGCCACAAGGGGCAGCTATTTTTTTTCTCCTCAGCGTTTGTGAGCATCAAGTGTGGAATAAAATCCAGGAGAGATAAATTCCTCATTAACAATTAGCATGTCATACTGGGTTCAACCACAGGGGGCAGATGATTTTTGAAAAAGATCTCGAAGCATAATAGCTTGTAGCTATAATGACAAAACGACTTTATTTAGCAACAAAATGGATAAACAAAACTGATTTTTTTATTCTTTAATTTTTTTTTTTTTTTTCACACGTCACACAGTGTGGGTGTTAAAAATGGTTAATTTAATGCTGGAATTATTATTATTTTTGACTCAGGAACAAGCGTTAATAATTTTTTACCCTTCAGGGTTTACGTATTTTCCACAATGCTAACTGTTTAATTAAAGACTCTGCAGTAAAAAGGAACATTAACGTTAATGTGAATTGCATGTTACTTGGGGAAGTTGCAGTGTGTGTGGAAGCTCTGCAGACACTCAGGGCAGACGACCAGCTCTCCGCGGCTCAGGTGGCAAATCCCACACCACTTCCTGATGCCCACCAGCTCTGACTCCGGGGTCTAAGTGCAGGAATATAACCACAAAAATGTTCCAGAAAGTTCTGTACTATTCTCACAACTTCTCAGAACTGCCAGAACTCAAGTTTTTCCTTAAAGTGACAGCTTGGCAAAATGAAAAGAATGAAGAGTACACCGCATCCCTCGTCATCTAATCTAATCCATCAGCAGCGGCACGGTCGATCTCAGCAGAAAAATATTTAAGCCAGATCACTTTTTTTCTCCCTCCTTTCACACACTCTTTAAAAAGGGTTATTTAAGGGTTCTTTAAATGTTCTTCACTGCCAATAATGGTTCTTCTTGGAACCTTATCTGATAGGGAAACTCTTGGTTGTAAGGTTCTACATAGAACCTTTTAAGGTCTCCTATAAAGGAACAAATGAGGAAGCCATAAAGGTTCTAGATTTTCTGTCCCTTGACATGAGGATCACTCTAAAAGAGTTCTTATTGGAACCCTCTCTAATAAGGCTATAATCCGGTACATAAAACTGAAAAATCCTTAAGGGTTCTTCCCTTTCCCTTAAACTCTCTTGTAGTGTTCTGCACACTACCATTAATGGTTCCTCCTGAGAGCTAATTTAAGGATTTTTAACTTTCAAAAGGGGTTCTTCTTAGAACATTTTCAAATTGGGCGCTGTTATAGGGTTCTACATAGAAACTGTAAGGGTTCTCTTACAGGGAAGTATTTTTAGCATCCAAAGATGGTTCTTATTAGTTCCCTTTCTGATAGGGAAACACTCTGTTGTATAGTTCTATAAAGAACCTTCAAGGGCTCCCACACAGGAACAACTGAAGCATCATTAAGGGTTCTTCGTGGAACCTTTTCTGATATCTAAACACTTTTGTGTAAGGTTCTACATTGAATTTTTAAGGGTTCCCCTATAGGGGCAAACAAAGTTTGTTTAAGAGTTCTTAGGTTTTTAAAAGGTTTCTTATTGGAACCCTATATGAAAGAAAGACTCTGCTGTAGGGTTCTAAATAGAACCTTTAAGGGTTCCCCGCAGCTAGACAATTAGATGATCCTTGAGGGTTTGTAGGTTTATAAAACGGTTCTACTTGGAACCTTTACTGATAACACTCTGTTGTAGAACTTTTAAAGGTTCCCCCAGAGGGACAACCAAAGAACCCATAAACCCCAAAAGACCCCCAGTTCTTACCTTTCTAATAGAGTTCTTGGAACCTTTTCTGTTAGGGAAAATCTCTGCTTTATGGTTCTACATTTAAGTGGTCCTAAATCCTTATAGGTTCCCCAACCTTTCAGAGAGGGTCTTCTTGGAACCTCTTCTAGAATGGAAACTTTCTGTCAGTGATTCTATATAGAACCTTTAAGGATTCCCAGAGATACAGAGAAAAGAAAGAGCTCTAAGCATTCTAAAAGGGTTTTTCTTAGCAAACTTTCAGGGTTCCCCAAGAGGAACAACCTAGGTTTTAAATGGTTCTTCTTGGAACCCTTACTGATAGTGAAGCACTCTGTTGAAGGGTTCTACATTGTTGTAGAACCTTTAATGATTCCTCTAGAGGGACAACCTGAGAATCCGTAAGGGTTCTAGGTTTTCTTAGAAAGTAGACTGGTGTCACTTTGCAGTAGAATCAGTCTCAGGTAGGAGGCGTGGCCTAAAGTCTGACTCTGTGTTTATTGAATTAGACAGTGCAGTGTGCACAATGCTAAACTGGTGGCTATAAGTTTCCATTACTTGTTAGCTACATTAGCCTCATAGCTCTAGTGCATGTCTACATTTGGGGTGTGAGAGGAACTTTGTGTACATTTCGTTATTAGTTAATTGTGCAGTAGAACTGAAGCTGGAACCTGGAACGCTGTAGGCTGTGTGCTCGTGCTGCTCGTGAGCGTGGACAGCGAGGTGGAGGAGAAGAAGGAGAAATCCACTGTGGAGTTGGAGCTGCTCTCCGTTAGAGGAGGTGGAGGAGGTGGAGGAGGAGGAGGAGGAGGAGAAGACTGTGACACAATGACACCATGTTTATGTTCAGGTAGTTCAGTTAGGACAGGAATCGTGTTCATTTGTTTGTTGATGCACCTGCAGAGGTGTGTAGATCTTCTCAGCCATCACTCTGCTGCCGCTACACAACCTACAGCGCCACGAACCGCTAAAACAAACAAAACATATAAAATCATTCATCATTGTTGATATTGTTGCTACGGTTACGTCTCATACTGCTCTGGTTGCTTTTAATTTCACTCACACACACACACACAACACACACACACACACACACACACACACACACTGTAGACCATAATTACAAATTTGCTTTCTTTTTTTTTTAATTGAAAAATATAAATATATGATCTGGCCTAGACCATTGTTGATGATCGTTGCCATGGTTACATTACAAGATGATTAGATAGTATAAGTATTAATTGTTTAGAAATTTGATTAAAATAAAATGTTTTTTTAATTAATTTCCATAACAGTAATACTACTACTACTAATAATAAGGCATTGAGAAGTGTTTGTGTGTGTGTGTGTGTGTGTGTGTGTGTGTGTGTGTGTGTGTGTGTGTGTGTGTGTGTGTATGTGTGTGTGTGAGAGAGAGAGAGAGAGAGAGTTTGCAACACCTGGGTATGGAGATGAGTGGAGGCACCAGGCAGGTGAGGTGAAAGGCTCGAGGACATCCGTCACAGCAAATCAACTCACCGCCATCCTTACACACTGCACACTCATCATCATTATGCTCTACCTGAACACACACACACACACACACACACACACACACACTAGTGTGTACTAGCTCTGTACTTGTACTCTCTCTCTCTCTCTATCTGTCTCATTTCCTATCTGTCTTGCCCTATCTATCTATCTATCTATCTATCTATCTATCTATCTATCCATCTATCTATCTATCTATCTATCTATCTATCATTTATCTATCTATCTATCTATCTATCTATCTATCTATCTATCTATCTATCTATCTATCTATCTATCTATCAGTCTCCTTTGGTTCCTCTCTCTCTCTCTCTCATATATACACACATATATATATATATATATATATATATATATATATATATATATATATATATATATATATATATATATATATATATATATATATATATATATATATATATATATATATATATATATATATATATATATATATATATATATATATATATATATATATATATATATATATATATATAAGCAGTCTCCTTTTGTTCTTCTATCCATCAATCTATCTATCTCCTTCTGTTTCTAATCTAGGATAGTGTATGGAATGATATTTTGGTACTGAGATGGATCTGTGTGAAGGAACACAGGGTTGTGATACAGTTTGAGGAATGGTGTATGGTGTTGATATAAAAGCACACACATTGTTAGCAGAGCGTTATGGATTAAAGACTACGCACTACGCACATCCATCACTGGGGGGTGTGTCTCCCCCTGCTGGTAACTGTGACTTTGTCCCGTCTGGGTCACGTGACCACTCGCCGTCTCCTCCAGTGTAGAGGACGAATAAAACTCTCCCCCGACCTTGATGCACTTCTTGGCTCCTCCTGCGAGAGGAAAGCAGAAGCTCAAAGCTGAGATCAAATCCCAGGACTGTCCGAAAGTCCCTGGAGAGGACTCGAGGACTAGATTTGAAAAACAAAAGTGTAAACGTGGAGGATAGAGAGCTGCACACTCTTCATGTTCACTCTTCAGAGTCAAAAGGTTTGTCTATCCACCCATCCATCTATCTATCTATCTATCTGTCTATTCCTCTCACCACTCTCGATGACTTGTTGGATGAGAATCTCCTCCACAGGAAGTTCTCCAGCAGCCAGAGTGACGGCGCGCTGGACTGACGTGGACACGGACTGCACGCCTGCGCAAACACGCACCACACTCTGCAACATTCACTAACCAACATACTCTCTCAATTCTTTACAAGCCACAACAAAAAAGAGAAGAAGGTGTTTACCGCTGCTTACTGAAACCTGAGAGAGAGATGCGCCGTCTGCCTTCCTCAGGGGCTTTCCTTTGCCTCCTGGAACAAAACAGTCTGGAGTCAAATGAGCAGATAATTATCAAACCTGTAGCTTAAATATGTCCGTTAGAGCAAAACCGGACTCCGGTTCCTCCATGTTGATGATGCTGGTACCTGAGCGGATGTGCAGAGCTTTCTTGCCGTAGTTCTGAGCTCGAAGGGCCAGTTGTTTCTCTCCGATTCCCCTCTTCCTGCTGGGATGAGTCCGACTCTGCAGCTCAGGTCTAGGGCTTCTAACAGGCCTGTTTCCCAAATTCAGACCTGTCAGAGATAAAGACAAACTCAGTCAGGAGTCTCAAATGTCAAAGCTAATATGTAACTATATTCTTTTTATTTGATTGTTTGTTTTTGAATGATACTTTTATTTAAAGGAATAATCCAAGACGGGCTGTGCTGTAATAGGAAAATAATCCATGCTGGGGTTGTGCATTATGGCCCATCGCTCAGCAGAGTTAACACGCTGTTGCTGTGTTATTCCTCTTACATCACTTACCATTTTTAATTGTTAATAAACCATGGCTTTTTAGCCATTTATAGTTACATTTTATGTAAATGTTAATTATTTATTTATTAAAATTTTATTTATTTGTATTAGTGCTTTTTACAGTGGACATTGTCTCGAAGCAGCTTTACAGAAACATATAAACACAGGATACAGATTTCAAGTGTGTGAATTTATCCCTGTTGAGTGAGCCGGTGGTGACAGTGTGAGGAAAAACTCCCTAAGATGATATGAGGAAGAAACCTTGAGAGGAACCAGACTCAGAAGGGAACCCGTCCTCATCTGGGTAACAACGGATAGTGTGAAAGTAAAAGAAAGTTTTTATATGAAGTCTGTTGAACTAGTCCACTGTTCACTAAAGGAGACCTGAGTATAAAACTGCATGTGGTAATTGCAGTCCCGAGGCCATCGCAGCAACCGTAGTCCCAGCAACCACAGCAAGAATGTCCATGTGGAATTGAGCTCCAAAACCATTTCCATGGTACTTCAAGTAACACCATCCTCAGCAATCTCCAGGCTGCACTGCTTGGGGTTGTCCTCAACTCATTTTAGTTCCTGTTCTCACCGACGTTATAGCAACTATAAACTATAAACATCTGCCTCTGTTTTTCTCTCTCTCTCTCTCTCTCTCCCTCTCTCTCTCTCTCTCTCTCTCTTTCTCTCTCTCTGTCTCTTGAAGTTAATAAGACAAAAAAAAATGGACAACTTAAAGTTACAGCTTTACCTCTGACTGTTACAAAGCCCTGACACTGGAGACTCCTTCCATAAATGTTAAACAAACACACATATCCTTACAGAAAACTTCACCACTTTTGCAATATGTTTATGTTGCATATGTGCTGTACCAGTCCCTGTGAATGAGCTGTTACTATAGAAACGATGACATATTAGAACATGCGCACCTGAAATGAATTGATACCCTCAAGAATTCAAAAGTGCTATTGGATAATGTAATGTAATCAAATTACTGCTTTGCTGATACTTAAACATCAGCTAACTTTTCATATTCAGTAGTATTAAGTATTAATATTAAGTATCCATCCATCCATCCATCCATCCATCCATTAATCCATTTTCTATACTGCGTATCCTACTGGGTCGCGGGGAACCTGGAGCCTATCCCAGGGTGCATGGGGCACAAGGCGGGGTGCACCCTAGATGTATCCATCATAGGGCACAATCACATACACATTCACTTTCACACACCCATTCATACACTACGGACACTTTGGACACACCAATCAGCCTATAATGCATGCGTTTGGACTGAGTACCCAGAGGAAACCCCTGCAGTTAAATACCTTTAGGTAAATTTGCGAAGAGATTTTGCAGTTTAGGGTAACTCTCCTGATTGTACTCTTTGGACAGATTGCTCCAGAAGGCCTGAAGGACAGAAGAGTCCTGCTCCAGCAGCCATGTTAAGAGGGAATACACCGCCTTATGGATCCCATCTTTTTTCTTTCTCTCCAGAGTTTCCTGAGAAATACATAGAACACAGATTTAAATCATAACATTTCCAAAGGACAGTGCAATAATGAATAGATATACTGTACAGTGAGCTATTAAGGATGCATATTTACAGGGTTTTCCCCTAATATAGAAAGTGTTTTTGCGGAGCTCCTTAAGCTGAACGAACGTAAAAAGGCATTTAGGCAACATATCAGAATGAATGTAAAAACAACAGTGAGAGTTCTATACACTGACAAAAAAAAACTTGATCTCAAACAGAAAGGTAACCCTTTGTACCGTCAACTCGGGATGTTAGTTACAAGCATTGGCTTGGATAAGCAAGTTACAAGCCATCGATAAGGTAAGCCTCAACAAAGAATAAAAGAAGTATAAACTTTTTTTTTGCTTGGGAGTAATTCTTGTGGATGTTAACAACAGCAACAGCAGAAAGAGAAGACATAGAACTAACGTAGCCTATTTTACCAATAAAGAAATCGCTAACCTGGCTAACTTATGTAGATATTCATGTACTACGATAAATTCCGTTATGTTAGCCAGTGAAGCTGAAGTTCTGAAGTGAAGTGAGCTGAAGTTGATGTTACATAAAGGGAGGGATTTGAGAATTAAAGGACAACAGATGCAAGCTTGAACAATTAGTATATAAAACTATAGGGGTCTGGTGTATTTAACTGGCTGTTCAACTCAGATATCACCATTTTTATTCAGGATTGAGGACAACAGTTTTACGTTTAGGTCAAGACCTCAGTGAGGAACTCAGACTGATCGTCTCCTGGAAGTTTGCTGCCATTGCTGAACCTCAACCTGGGATGTTGGAGTTCAAAAGATGCAGTAGAAGATTTTACAGCGCCAGCAAAGCTATGAAACTGAAGCGTTCAAAAGAGCACTGCAATATTTGCAGTTTAAATAATCAAGAAATTCTTTGTCTGTTTCCTTTGTCTTTTGGTTGCATTTTCAAAAAATAATTACATATGTACTTCAACATGTTTATTCTTCCTATGTGTACAAGTGAAGGTAATATATATTTTCATTAAAGCTCAAACATGTTATTTGGTAAAAAAAAAAAAAAAAGACTTAGACTTTTGACTACAAATAGATGTTGGCAGCTTTCTTTCACAAATGTGGTAAGGATAATGAAATTAAACGTACAATATCCTTAAAATAATTTCAAACCCTCCAACCACCACCACCCTGCAGAACAGACAGCACCTGAGCTCTCTGAAAACCTAGAGAAAACCCTTGAATCTTTTCTGTACCTCATCTTTTCCCTGGGAAAGTACATGTATCTTAGGTATGTAACTGGATCATAAGCACTAGTTTTATACCTCTGAAGGTAAATGGCACACTTATATAGTGCTTTTATCAAAAGCTTTACACTGTGTCTCATTCACCCATTCACACACACACCAATGGTAGCTGCCATGCTAACTTGCCATTGTGGAGTCATGTGGGTCGGGAATCGAACCACCAACCCTATGATTAGTGGACAACTCGCTCAACCGCCTGAGCCACAGCTGCCTAGGTCCCTTTACACCGGTTTCACCTTAGCCAATAAAAGATTACACATTTTTTTCTGACAGCGTGGGCATTACTAATCATTTTAATTACTTATTATTTTCAAAATACAACTGGACCCAGAATCGAGCCTTGTGGGACATCTTTAGCAAAAATATGAATAAAGATATGATCTCACCCCAAGGAGTCGATCGGAGATGACGTCGTGATCCGCCAAGCCATACAACAGCGGGAAAGGGTCGTGGACAGCCATTGCGATTTCTGTCCTGGATGCTCTGAGCTGAGATCGAAGCTCGGACTCTCCGAAAGCCTCTGCTCGGGTCATGCTGCCTGGAAGGTGAAGAACAGTGAAGCATTCCAAGATGTAGGTTTCCTCAAACTTTCATGTGCATATGGTTCAACCAGAATGTAACTGGTTATGACGGTTCTACATGGCTTGTTCTCAAAGTAGTAACTTGTGTTGAGATAATGTGTTAAAGTTTACTTACCTGGCTCGCAGGTTGAGAAGTGATTCCACTGCGCTTTACTTTCCCCATCATTGCTATTTATTCGCTGCTGTGTATTATGACTAACGGGAATCTCTTTGGTGACCTTTGGCCTTTATGTCTCAGCCCTTCAGAGAGCCAGCGATGTTGCCGGTGCATGGGAAAATTCGTCTGGAACGCTCAGTTTCATATCTTGTGGGAGGCACTTAAACACACCGATGCTCGGTCAAAGTCTATCACAGTTTGCTGAGTTCGTATCTGGGGGCAGTTTTGGAAAGTCCACAGTTGGGCAATAAGACACTTCTACTTTTATGTACGCAAAAGGTCTTGATCTTTCTCTCGGTCTTTACTGCCCACCTGTTCCTCTATAGGACTAACTGAAGTGTGTGTTCTGGCAAGGGGAACCCCACACACTCTCTCCACACACACACACACACACACACACACACACACACACAGCAGTGCTCTCACATAATTAGCGTCAAATTATTATAAACGCTTTGGTTTCGGTCAGCGGAAACTAAAGGTCAGTGGCAAAAATATAATAAAAGTAAATATGCCCCATGAAACAGATGTGTCTCTGCCATCATATTGAAATGATATTAACATATAAAAAGAATAAAATATTTAAAATAAATGTCTGCTGTGGAGAAAATTACGTTTACACCCCGAAAACTGGTTTGGCAGGATTCACTACCTTCTACATTGATTTAAATAGTTTCGCAGACTTCTCTTCACAGAACTCTTGTGTGTGAAGGTTGAATTTGAAGTCGAGTCATTTATTTGCCATTTGCACAGTTACAGTGGGTACACTGGTCATTGAAATGCTTGTGACAAGGCTCAGATTAAGACATTGACACTACAAACACATATTTAGACATGAATGGTTGAGATGTTGCAGGTAATGAGCAGGACGAGTGCTTGGGCCTTCCTCAAAGAACGTGTAAGGCTGGGAGTTTGTTTCCATTGATGAGCTCTGCTGTTCTCAGCACTCTCTGAAGAGCTTTACAGTTGGAAGAAGAGCAGATGCTATACCAAGCAGTGACGCACCCAGTCAGAATGCTCTATATGGTGCGAGAAGATTGACATGATGTCAGAGGAAATACCAAACCTGTCAAAACCTCCTCAGGAAGTAGAGACATTGACGTGCCGCTCTCACTACTCTGTCTGTGTGGAGGCTCCAGGAGAGATCCTCAGAGATGTTCATTTTATGCCAAAAGTTTTGAACAAATATATAATGTATATTGCAAAGAATTCAATCAAATGTAATAAAAGAGATTCATAAAGAAAAGATAAAACAATAAATAAACTCTCTTTACATCTTTTTCAAATTATTGGGTGTCGGGATCAGGTGATGTCTTGCTCCAAATTGCAGTTGGCCAAGAGACTATTGAAGCCTTCAGCAGCAAAAAAATGTAAAGTTTAAAACTTGCTGTGATAAAACTCCGTCATTAAATTCACATTTATTAGTAGTGGATTCAAGAATATAGCTAAAAAAAACCAACAAGTCCTCTTTTCTGTCTGATTAGAAGTTTATGGGCGTGTGCTTGCGTAATGATTGACAGTGGCGTCTCCCTGTAACTTTTCTCAGATTATAGATGGTCTATCGAATAGGGGACTTGGCTAAAACCCTATAACAGCGATTCCACATCAGACACGGTTCGTAGGAGAAGAACTTTACAAGAATCCTTAACTATGAGGAACCTTCAAATTCATGAAACAATTCAAAGCTTAGAAGGCTTCACAAGGCACAATGTTCCTGATCTGTTCATACAAGCAGGTGACAAATCACTCAACACGTCCTTCGTATTTCACCTCTTGTGGACGTGTTTCTTAAACATGAACTGCTGGCAGAAGAAACTAAAGAAATGTCCGACTACACGCACCATGGAATTGTTCTGAGGACTCATTCGAGCCACTTGGATTTTTCACGTTTCCACATCATACCTAATATGCAGGATATTCCGAATATCTCAAGTGTAAAAGAAATGTCATTTGTCATGCTGTTGCTGTAATCGTAGCTCCATGTCACAATCGTACGTAGAAATAATTGCTTGTCGCTTGCTAGCGTATAATGCTAGCAATAATCAGATCACAGGTTTAACAATTTTTGCCATTTAGTTAAATGGACATTTAATGTTAAATGTCCATTTAACAATTTTTGCTTAGCAGAATGGGAGAAAAAAAATGTAGGAAAAATTATATATGTAGCAATATTTTTACAAATATAGTTGCAGAGCAGTCGGAGCGCCCATAGTGCTCCTACAATGTGCACGTGAGCATCAGACTGCACCATGGAGCAGTGAAAGAAGGTCTGATGAGTCGCATTTTCTTTTACATCATGTGGAGGCCAGGTGCATGTGTGTCACTTACCTGGGGAAGAGATGGCACTGGGATCTACTATAGGGATAAGGCGAGCCAGCAGAGGCAGTGAGATGTTCTGGGCAATATTCTGCTGTGAAACATTGCATCCTGGCATTCATGTGGATGTTACTTTGACACCTACCACGTACCTGAACATTGCGGCAGACCAAGTTCACCCCTTCATGGCAACGGTGTTCCCTAACAGCAGTGGGCTCTTTCAGCAGGATAATGCTCCCTAACACACCACAAAAACTGTTCATGAACGGTTTGAGGAACATGAGAAAGAGTTCAAGCTGTTGACTCGGCCTCCAAATTCCCCAGATCTCAATTCGATCGAGCGTCTGTGGGATGTTCTGGACAAACTAACCCTAACCCTAACCCATGGAGGCCCCACCTTGCAACTTACAGGACTTAAAGGATCTGCTGCTAACGTCTTGGTGCCAGATACCATAGCACACCTTCAGAAATCTCGTGGAGTCCATGCCTCGATGCGGCACAAGGGGAGGAGGACCTACACTATATTAGGCAGGTGGTTTTAATGTTATGGCTGATCAGTGTATACTTTGCATAAATTCTGGCACTCAGTATGTCTTATGATATGATAAGAGAATAAAGTTCAATCAAACCAATGAGTCAGTATCAGTGTGTGATTTTAACACAGAGTTTATTGATCTTTACAGACGGATGTCATGCTCATAAATGGCTTTACAGAATGAACTGTAGTGTTCAGTTCGACCCCACGCCGTCAGGTCCAATAGCGGCCCTGCACAACAAGACTGTACATAAAAAAACTCTCCGAAATGCCTCTTCACCTCATTGGTGCGTCATGAAAATACACGTTTACGTCACAAATATATCAATGTTGCTTCAGAAATGACAATCGTTCCATCACGTTGCCTTACACTGCGTTCCGATGGAGTCCTGCGTTCACCCACCATGTTCATGAATGGCTCCCTCTTGTGGTATTCATAACGAATGGCATTTTGTTTAGCACATGATGCTAAGTGTAAAATAGTGTGTAATTACGTTCCTACAAAGTCTTTTCTAAAGAATTTACCGACACATCCGAGAGAAACGTTGGTATTCCCAATAATCTGACGTTATTTCCGTCTTTACATAATCTTTATAAACGACTTGACGATGTGGTTATGTGGGGCTAGCACAATCGTTAACCTCAATCGCTAGCTAGCTTCCACGGCTTCCATATGAACGCACCGTAATCAGGTTTAGTGTACAATTGCATTTTGGTGTTAGATTAACAGAAGGCACACAAGTGTCACAAAAAAGTGGAAGTGATAAAGTAAAAGCGCACGCCTCTGATTAAATGTTGAAAAATTTATATGCGAGAGATGAAGTAAGAAGTTAATCTAAACTCTAAATAACTTCAGTGGCTTTCTTTAATTGTCTGCAGAGTTCATAAATACAATATTAGCAATTTCCTAATAATTCCTGACGACCGTCACAACGAAGGCCATTTTTAAAATTCTAATATCTTATCTATTAGTAGACTGACATAGCTTAAATTAAACAATAAATGTATATATATATATATATATATATTATACACACACACACACAGTGGTGTCAGTGCATTCAGGTAAACATAAGACAACATTATCACACTGTCATAAAATATTAAAGATACTATTACTACTGTGGTAAGTAAACATTTCACATTCCTTTAACATATCGGTGCAATGACCTGAATATTACAGCGTGGACTTGAGCCACGGCGTTTCTGTACATTCTCCATGATCCTAAGAACCATAACATTCATCTGACAAACAGTGATCATCCTGGTTATACTCCAGTGCGCTCAATGTGATGCTAACCATGACATATTTCTTATCTTAATGACACTGAAACAAAGTGCAACATAAAAATAAAAATACTCAAAATCTTGTTGAAAAAAGCTTAAAATCTTCCTTTAACCCAGGCACACCGTAGCTCATGCTAACCTGAGGTAAATGTTGCTATAGGACACAGTTAGCCATGTTTTGCCTGCCTTTGTCTCGAATGTTGTTGTTGTTTTTTTTCAGTAACAAAACTCATAAAACCTTGAGATGTGCTGTGTACTCATCAATACTTTTAACGATTTATAGCGATTATACTCAGCTCACTGACAATGACAATTTAGCTAGCTAAATTTGCCTCAGAGGGTTATAACCCACTGGTCTTTCAGTTTAATTAACGTGCGGACTTAGCTAGCTAGTTAATCAGAGCTATCTCCTGATGATTGTTTAAATAAAATGCTAACTTGTCTGGCTCCCAATTAAAGTTCCTATTAGGCATTGTTTGTACGTCCTCATTTCCGCCTTACTTCCTTACTGTTGCTATGAATTTTGAGTCTTTGAGTCCGGACTTGTTTCCGAGTCACTAATATCAAGTCATCCTTGATATCCGAGTCGGATCAAAAGCATGAGGCAGTGTCTTGGTACTAGGCTTTAGCTTAAGTACTAGCAGCTTCAAGTTCACAACGCATAACTAGCTCGCTAGCTACAGTTACCACAGGACATTATTGCTAACTAACTTGACTAAACAGACACATTCAGTGACTGCGTTCCCAAAATTTTGCCCTATTTTTGATTTGACTGCACTGTTTAACTAAATCAGCAAAAAACAAACAAACAAAAAACAAACAAAAAAGCCTACTGAATATATACTTCTCCTCATAGGTAAGCCATAAAACAAAACATCATCAATGTTTGAGTTCATTTTGTTCAGTCGGTTCTAGCAACTTTCAGCTTCGCAATCCGTGATATACAGGTATTACAAAGCTAAAATTGCCAGCTTTCTAAAGTTACAAGGAGGTAATTGCTAGATGGCTAATTTAGCCAAACACAAAAAGTTCAGCTTGTGAATGTTTTTACTAAATTAACAAAATAAAACATTTAACAAGAGTCACTAAACAATGCATGCTCTATATCTGAGAAGGATTAAAAACACGCAGGTATTCGGCATGATGCTAGCTAGCTATCTTAGCTAGCCTTCTGACAAATGTTGGAATATACATGCATGTTATGTGTACCCAGCACTGAACTGCCCCACCACCCCATCATACCCATCATGTTACGGGACCACAAGGGGGCACCCTGTTTATTACAATACAATCTTACAGTTCTGCCTGGTGGCTTGGAGGCTGTAATACACCGTTTATACGACCCGTAGCTAGAAATGGTTGTGAGTCTACCAAATGCTCAAATATTTAACAACTATATTATCTGCTTCGTTTACATCTACTGTTTTTAATCAAGTTTTGACACACTGTTTAGTTAAAATAAATGAACAGAAACATAGCTACGAGCCTCCCTGCCCACTATGGCCATTCAATTGCAACGGATTATTGTTTTTAAATCATTGACTGATTTATTCTTGATATTTGAGTGGGATCAAGAACACTTTTGAGTATTTTAGATGTTCTCTTTGTCTAGGTTCTTCGTGTAGTTGGAGCTGACATGGAGCTGAAATAGAAGAAAACCTAACGAAGAATGTTAACGGTGCGGGCGAGAACGAAATGGAGTGAAGCCCTTCTCATATTGAAAAGTCATTTTACACACACATCATGGCTAATGATGGGTGCTCATGATAATAGAAACACTATTTACAATACAGTACAGCGTGGCAGACCTCAGCGTGGACACTCGGCGCTAACGAAAGTGCATCAGGTCTTTTCAAACAGCGCTATTGTACTTTAATTGTTTTGAACGAAAGCAGACAAAACATGCAGAAGAGAATTATTTTTGTCACTGGCTAAAATAAATCAACTAATCGGTTCAAGGTGATCCTTATCGCGGCGTTAAAGATTAGTGCGGCCGTCTGAGGTCTTTTGTGTAATTGCTGACGATACACAGGGGACCAGAGGACGTGACTGACTCCAGAACTCGGCCGGCATGCATTGTGAGAATAAAGAAATGACCCTATGCACTGCTGTTGCTGTACTTCCTGTTCCAAATCTCATTCCATGTAGAAAACTACAAAACGCAACAGAACAGAACATTTCTCGAAACGTCACTTCGTTGTTGTCCTTCATCATTCTAACATCAGTCTTTGTTTGAATTATTTACATTATGTTGTTATTCGATCGACAATACGGATGTGATTTTGTTTTATTGGGGGGTTTTTGAGAGAGAGAGAAAGAGAGAGAGAGAGAGAGAGGGACAGAGAGAGAGATTTAATCACTTTCAGCTCAGTCGGATGTAGGAAGCCTGCGTCTGGTCGGGATGCTGAGCCACGTTAAGCAACAGAGCGAGCAGGTGTGTGAGTGGAGGTGTCCATGAGGGGGCACTGTACTAACATGAGCAGCTGCTCTCGCTGGCAGGAGGTTCCTGCACTTTATCCAGCTTGATGTCAATCACTGAGAGGGTCAGCGTTAAAGGGAAAGTACAATCGTCTTTCTTAAACAAAAAACTGATAAATGCTAGCGGTGTGTATCTTTCCAAGAGATTATCCGATTATAAGTCTTTCCAAGAGATTATCCGAATGAACACGAATAAGAGGATTGAGGAATAGGAATATGAGGAATAACATCCTCGTGTGACAAAAATACGATTTGAGCGTCTGTAGGTTCTGTACGATAGAATTTAGAGCTGTTATAACGCAAAAAGTGAGTTAGTGTTTTGCTAACAGCTGTATGTTAATGTTAAAAAAGGAGTTTAAGGGTGTGATGGCCACGCCTTATTTACTAGTACTGACAGGAACAGTGGCCACACCTCGTTTACCAGGACTGACAGACACCGAGGCCACGCCTCTTTTACTAGAACTGACAGGCACGGCGGCCACGCCTCTTTTACTAGAACTGACAGGCACAGAGGCACATTGTGACCTGCACCTGCACATTGTGCACATAATGTACTGAAAATTATGATTTAAATTGTTTTACAATAATGACATTAATATTATTATTATTATTATTCAGAATGAGCTGTGTAAAAGGATACTGCCCTCCTTGTTCATCTCATCCAGATTCTCCATTCCGGGCAGAGCAGCAGCCACTCGCCGAAACAACTGAGAAACGAGAGAGAGAGAGAGAGAGAGAGAGAGAGGGAGAGAGAGAGAGAGAGAGAGAGAGAGAAGAGAGAGAACAGACAGACACGCAGATAATGAGAGAGAAAACAGAGAGAGAAAGCCAGACATTGAGAAAAGATGTAGAGTTAGAAAAAGAAATAAAGAGCGACAGAGATGGAGAGAGAGAGAGAGAGAGAGAGACAGACAGACAGACAGATAACGAGAGACAGAAAACAGACAGAGGTAGGCATTGAGAAAATGAGAGACAAAAAGACAGACAAAGAGAGAGACAGAAAAGGAGGGAGTGGGACAGAAAGACAAACAGAGAGAGAAAGAGAGAGCAAGATAAGACAGTTAGAGAGAGTAAGACAGAGAGGGAGACAGAAAGACAAACACAGAAAGAGAAAGAGAGAGCAAGATAAGACAGTGTGAGAGAGAGAGTAAGACAGAGAGGGAGACAAAGATAGACATTGAGAAAAAGAGACAGATGGTGAGAGAGACCGAGAGAGAGAGAGAGAGAGAGAGAGAAAGAGAGTCATGATAAACCAGCTTAGCTAAAACTGTGTTGATCATTTAGCTAAACCAATTCTCAAATCTGTACATTGATAATAACAACAACAACAACAACACTACTACTACTACTAATAATAATAATAATAACAATAATAATAATTATAATAATTATTATTATTAAAAAAGTAATTTAAAATGGAACAATTAAAATTGAGTAACACTCATGGAAATAAAGAAATGAAATAACGGAGTAATTTTATTAATGAGATGAGTGTTGAGTGTTCCATTTGATCCACATCATGCTCCGGTGCGTTAAATCACAGGCTCCACAGTTTATCTTCTTCAATTCGACTCATAACACACGGATAAATAAAGAACTAACTTCACCAGCTAGCAGACTGAAGTGGTTTATGATGAACAGAATAAAGACACAACGAGCAGACAGATGTATAAAGAGTCTCACCTGTTTCACATTGCTGCCGGTTTTAGCGCTCGTTTCAATAAACATCACATTCAGCTCTTTAGCCCTCTGCTCGCCTTCCTCCACCAAGATTTGTCTTAGATATGGATGTACAAAAAAAACCCACATCAGGAAATACATAAATCACATAAACACCTCTTTACATTTCAGCAGCTATGCAGAAAGTCAAGATTAGGTCTCTAACGGTTAGGTAGGTGGAGCTGAATAAGAGTTAGCATTGGCAAGGACTGTCATGACATCGGTTTCAAGCGCACTACGTACTGTATATAAACACGCAAAATCTGGCTCGTGATGAGTCGCTGTCCTTTTCTCTTCGTATTAAGCGTATTAGCAAGAGGTGAAGTGATGGGGTGTGAGGGTGGGAGTGGCTATAAAATGACTGACAGGATGGATATCTAAACGCAAACACACATTCAGGATCATAAGGCAGTTTTTTCCTCAGCCACGTAATGCTTTTCTCCTCACATCACTGCTTTAACCATCGTGTGTTTGTTTTGTTTTGTTTTTTTATCACATTCTACATATTTTACTGTTTTATTTGCATTATTAATAAGACAAGGTGGCTACTGCAGAACAGACTCCCAGAAGAGTGAAAGTGAAACGGAAACACTCTTATTACAGACATTAAAGACGATGAGATGCATCGAAAAACTTTCTACAATATCCAGCAGGGGAAATAAGGATTGGACACGTGCCAAAAAAATTTCAGTAAATGTTTCCAATGAGGTTATTCACATGAAATTTTCACCAGACATCAGTATTAACTCAAGAAATCCAGAAATATAAAGAATTCAAGCCATTAATGTCCATAAATAAAGTTATGTGTAGTAAAATGGAATAACACAGGAAAAAAGCATTGAACATGCTAAGAAAAAGCAGCTCTCCAAGGCAAGGTAAGGCAAGAAACCAGCTGAAATCCATAAGTAATTAGCCTCGTTGGAAGGAATAAGTTGATGCCACCAATACTTATGTCCCATGCGATAAATGTAAAATAAAACACCGTGGACATGACAGCGTTTCTGTTCTTAACATAAATGCCAAGAGATTGTTTTCACCTGCGATTTAAATTAATCATAATTTCACAAAATGTTTTCATTATTAGAGATTACACCACAGAGCTGCTGAATTCTGATTGGTCAGAAGGTGTTGATTAATCTTCTCTAAGAGCATTGGCAAATTGCCATAGTATAAAAGGAATAAAACATTACAGGACATGGCATTCTACGTAAATAAGAAACTTTTGGGTGGTATTTTGACTTTGAATGGTAGAAACAGGTTTCTGCAAATTTAATACCTGCCTTTCAGGTGCATTTATTTACACACACGATCACTTTTCCAGAAGAGACTTTTAAATCAGACTAAATCACACCGCAACTAACAAATCCATGCATTTGCATTAGACTCCGCCCACTGTTCTGCACTTTTTTGGTAGAAATCGCATGTTCATTAAGGAAAATGCATGAGCAAATCGCTTGTACATCATCTTGTAAATAAAACAGCTGTGAAATTCACTAATGTAAAACTGCACCTCTTCTCCTCCAGGTCTGTCTTGTTGCCGACCAGCATGATGATGACGTCGCTTCCTCTCTCCGTCCTGACATCTTCGATCCATTTGGAGGTCAGCTGGAAGGAATTCACATCTGAAAACACAAGGAGCAACATCGTCAGTGTCACACCAACAGGGAATATGCTCAGGGAACAATTCAGTAAACGGCCGAGTTTGCAACATTTATGAATTGTAAACTGAGACGATGGCAAAAAATCTAGGTGAAATGTATTACGTTGATGTGTGCTCCAGGTCTGATTAATATGATCGCTTCTCTTATAGTAGACCTATGATGCAATAAAGTGACAACGTTCTGCTACTGATGATGTTTAGACATGCGATCAGGCACAGTTAGCGTTCACTGTTGGAAACTGAACATTTTTGTAAATAAAGGGGTTGTTGGGGTCTATTGTTCAACTGTGTGTGTGTGTGTGTGTGGGTTTGTGTGTCTCACTTGTGACGTCGTACACCACCACGGCCACAGTAGAGTCTCGTATGTAGCTGGGGATGAGGCTCCTGAAACGCTCCTGACCTGCCGTGTCCCATAGTTGTAACCTCACCTGCAGCACAAATTAGCATTTAGACAAGTGTTTCACATCCACATGGACTCCACATATCTGGGCAACACGAAACACCCGTCAGTGGCGTGTTCCAATATTTTTGATCACGCAAAAGGTGCTACGTTCTAAGCTGTTTAACACATCCAGATGTAAACATCAGGAAATGAAAGTTGAAATTCTGATCTGTCGTCTCATGATCGTCTTTTAATCTCAAACCCGAATGTATTCAGTGTATAGAGAAGTAAATAGAATTGGTCTTGCTGTTCCAATAAATTCGGAGAGGACTATACATACAGTTGCAATCCAAATGATTCAACCCCAGTTGCAAATCAGGTTTAGTGTAAATTTTTACAGCGGTGAAATTTATAGCCCATATTCCACCGAAAATGCAACTTATAATGATTTCTCCAGTTTCAAATCTATTCACTCCCTTGAATAGAATCCCTCACAACAGCACAAATATGCAAAAGAGGTGTTGTCTCAAGCTGATCAAGTGCTTCATTAGTTGCACCAGGTGTACTTGAGCTGAAACACATTAAATATCTGAACTGGCTAGGGGTAGAAAATATATGAAATACCTGGAAGGGGCAGAAAAAGGAAGCGATCAATGCGATGAAACAAAAGTGAAACTTTTCAGCATGGTGGATCAGCGGTATGTCTGGAGAAAGAAGAATAAAGAAATAACACTCTGTCCACAGTCAAGCATGGTGGTGGCTCAGTGATGCTCTGGGGCTGCTTTGCATCCTCTGGCCCTGGAAACCTGCAGTGTGTGGAAGGCTAGATGGATTCACTGAAGTATCAGGAAATCCCAGGATAAAAAACTTCATGCTGTCTGTGAGGAAACGGATGCTTGGGCATCATCGGATTTTCCAACAGGACACTGATCCCAAACACACCTCAAATTCCATCAAGGCTTGGTTGCTGAAGAAGTCCTGGAAGATGCTACAGCACCATCACAACTCCATAGAAAATCTCTGGTGGGATTTGAAGAAGGCAGTTGCAGCACACAAACCCAAGAACTTTACTGAACTGGAGGCCATTGCTCATGAGGAACGGGATAAGATTCCTCAGGAACGCTGCCAGAAGATATGCATATCGTTTGCAGCAGGTCATAACACCAAAAAGGTGTTCTACTAATACTAAAGATGCTTGCCATAAAGGGGTTGAATAATTTAGAAGTTGCGTTTTCAATTGAATGTGGGGAAACCACCTGACGCATTTATTGTGTTAACTATTGCAACTGATATCAACAGCTGAAAGTCTGTCAATTTTGACAATAAACCTGATTCACAATGGGGGTTGAATCATTTTGATTGCAACTGTATCTATAACAGTATGACCCTAAGTGTTTTATTCCTCAGTTAATCGTTGGAACAAATATTAACTGTCTTCAAACGCAAATATGATCACTAGATGAAATAAATTAAACTATGAGATAGACAATTAACCCCCCTAATCCCATAATTCCTGTTTAATCTTGGCATTAGCTAGTAATCATTAGGCTAAGTATTAAATCCAGCAGACAGGAAATTGTGACATGAATATCGAATACTGATAAAACAATTTGACTATCGTGGTGTATCGTGTAATCGATTATATATTCACATGCCTACATACTGAAACGATCTCACTGAAGTATGAAGGACCCTCACCGTTCGATCTTCCAGGTACATGGTTTTCGATAAGAAGTCTATCCCGATGGTCGCCTACAGACAGAAAAACATATCAGTGACGTCCGAGATGACAAATATCTGATATCTGCAGAGCAGATCGGATTTTATCCGTACCTGATAAGTGTTGTCAAAGCTGTCGTACATGAACCGTGTTATCAGAGATGTTTTTCCAACTGAAATATAAAGCAAGAGAAAATATTATCGATGCTGCGCATATAAAAAGCTTCTCATGGATTCTCAAGAAACAATCAGACGTGTGAGTGAAGTTTGCTTTCTTTACTGTTGCACTTGCATGTTGAAAATAATATCTAGAAACAAATAAAAAAAATAATAACTCTTGAGATTTTCTCGTTTTAATTTTATTTTTGGAAGTTCGCCACTTCTAGGAAAATAATTGAAACTTTTTGATGACCCATCCTGTACTTGTCTTGTGATCATCCAATTAAACGCTCTCTAAAAAAGTATATGCTCCGCCCCCGGGGGCATGTCTTGCTCTACAGTAGCGTCCTGTTAGCAGTAAACATGGTTGGTCTGTGCGTTTTGGGCCGTGCGTCTTCCTGCACGCTATTCCCTTTTCTGTTCAATGCGGGAATGTCACTACCTCAGACTGATGGAGAATTCTGATGGGGCTTCAGCGTCAGTAAGAGTCAGTAATATCATTTTATTTACCACTTAAATGCATCAGATGTCTTCCATTGACGACCCTGAGGCTCTCCATCACCATCTACACTGCTCACCATCGACCTCAGCTTACACACGTACGACATGACTCCAAAAACATGCAAGATCTCATCGTCTAGGATAGCATCCCGGACGGGCGTGGCTGAAATCCTCCACGGCTGAACTTAATCCTCCGCTCGTGTCAAGCTCTTCTAAGCTACTTTGCTAAGCTTTGGTCAGCTTTGCTTAGATTTGTTGTGTAAATCATCCAAGCAATTCAACACGCCATCACTTTGGACATGTTTCCTGTTTCAAATGGAAAAACTAGTGTGCCAAAAGTATGTGCACACCTGACCATCACTTCCATATGTTCTTGTTGAACATCACATCCCAGATTTATTCCTCCTTTGCTGTTACAATGAGCTTCAGTCTTCTCCAAATTTTGGGGCGTGGCTGTGGGGATTTGTGTTCATTCAGCTACGAGAGCGTTATTGAGGTTGAGGTCATGTGCTGATGTTGGGATGGTGAGGAGGCTCCAGTTCCAGTTCATCCCAAAGGTGTTCAGTGGGGTTGAGGTCACGGATCTGTGCAGGACACTCCAGTTCTTCTACCTTCTTCCAACCTTCACACACCATGTCTTCATGGAGCTCGTTTTGTGCATCTCCAAGCTGTCAATGTGATGCTCTTTATAGAGGCGCTTAACACTATTAGCTCGAGGGATGTCGTATCATGGCTGACCCTGTACTCCAACCTCAGCTTCCTAACAAGCTGGGATATGAAAAGAAACAAATGTCACTGTTTTGTACTGTCTGTGTGACATTAGAGGCTATCTCCTAATAAATGCTTATAGCCACCAGTTTAGCATTGTACACTAATGCCACTTTTTTAATCGGTTTGTTGTCTCGATTAGCAAACAATCTTGCTTTTGAAAAAGTTAGCAGAAAGACGCGTAGAACTGAAAACCTCATTCGTTGGTCAGAAATACCGCAACATATAAAGGCAAACACACCAGGGTTTCATTCAAACAGACTAAACACCACAGATGTGAAAGCATCTGGTCTTCCGACCAGAAAGCAGCATGAGGACAATCATCCTCTAAAAAAAAATAAAAAAAAATCTTCTACAAATATGACAGAGCATGTAACATGTCCTCCTCAGAGAAAGCAAAGCCAGAACTGTGGTGAACCGGCAAGTTTAAAAAACACTATTAAGATTAATATCATACACTTTGATAGAAGAATAGTCATGATGTCCATAGTGGGGTTTACATGCTGCTGTGTGTGTCCTCCAGGGGTCGAAACATGAGCAGAGTATTTTAGGAATTCTTCAGGACTGTCAGCACGACACGATTCGATACGACACGACACTCCTACATTCCTGAATGTCTCTCTCTCTCTCTCTCTCTCTCTACACACACACACACACACACACACAGGGCGTTTTCACATCGTACAGGTCAGTCCTGTTCCTCAAACCAGCTTCAGGGAAAACAAGAAACGTGACATACACTCGAGGACTCAAGGTCTTTGATATACATCAATGGAGAAAATATACGGACAATATAACTATGTACACTGTTACAGGAGAAAAGGATAGAGGGCGGAGCTTGAGATCAACATGATTGCAAACTTGATCAAATGACATCACAATAATGTGAAATTACATAACGTTAAAGAAAATTTTTTTGGTCAATTTTAACCTCAATTTCAGTCAGTTTCTTTGCCAATGGAGTTTCATTTTCATTTCAGGAAAATAAACGAATCACAAGAGATGCTTGGGTTCAGGACCTTGGACAGCAATGCCATTTTTTCAAGTGAACTCGATATTGCTCCTTCGGGAACATCTCAGTGTTTGTCCAAGCCATAAACAAACTTTATTTTAATCACAAGGACAATCCATATTCAGAAAGAATCCTTTATATTTGATTCATATGTTAGACATGCTAGGTTTCATACTAGCTTCGTTGGCAGATTAGACTAACAAAGCAAGGCACCGACGATCTCTGCTACTTCCTTTCCAGGTTTTATTTTTTTCTTTGTGATGCTTCTATATACGTTTAATGAGAGGTGGTGTGTGACAGGATAACATGAAACGACGGTTATATGTTTTCCAAAGTGTACGCAGTAAATAAAGTTGTGAGCAGGGAACTGATGAAACGTCGGACCACACGCACCACTTGATTGGTCCAAGGAATCATTTGAGATGACGTTTAGATTTGACACGTTAGTGGGTCACATCTATTTGCATAGAAACAAGAAAATATCAATTCAGATGTCACTTGTCGTAGAAATCATTGCGTACGTATGTAGAGAATGAACGAGCTGTCGCTTATATGACACCCTTCATATATAAATGTATGGGTAATATATATATATATGTTTCTACTACTACTTATAATCCTCATCATTATTAGCTTCATAGGGTAATAAAATGTGTAAATTACCTAGACATTACTTGAGGGCTTACTGTAATTGCTGTAATTGTTGTAAACTAACATAAACCTCTATAGCTCTACAGAATATTTGTCATACTCAATCTTTAATAACTTATATATATATATATATATATATATAACATAAAATTTTTTTGTTTGTTTTGGCCTTCTGATTTTTTGTTTTATTTGTGTTTTTGGTAAGATGATTGTTTCCCCCGTTTACCTCCTTGCATCATGCAACAGTCATGCAATGTTTAGAAAATACATTTTCTACAAAACACAAGATGCATTTTATCTCCACTATTACAGATTTAAAGACCAGAACTGTAACCATGTCGAACATTTGTTTGTATTATTTCAGGCATACTGTTCAATATATGTAATATTTAGACAGAATTCATACACCGTGCAGTTTTAAGTGAGTATATGTATGTGTGTATATATATATATGTAAAAGAAGGGATGGATAAATAGATGTGCTTAATGAAAAGCACATGAACATATTTAATAGCTTTTTCGTCTGAGCCCAAAGTCTCCTGCAGTTAAATTATAGTATATTATTTTCCATTATGATGATGTATTGTGGGAGCTGTGTGTGGAGGGTGAGGTGAGGGTTGCCAGGTTGCTGAATGCCACCCTACCAGTCTGGGTGTGTCTCTGCTTGCCTGCCTCTCTCTCTCTCTCTCTCTCTCATTCTTTTCCCTGCTGTCCTTTTTTATAATAGAGAACACTACAATCTGCCTTGTATTTAACCCTAGGATTATATTAATGTACATTTGCAGGGCGTGTGTGTGTGTGTGTGTGTGTGTGTGTGTGTGTGTGTGTGTGTGAGAGAGAGAGAGAGAGAGAGAGAGAGAGAGAGAGAGAGATTAATTCTCCAGGTTTCACTGCGCCAGAACCCAGCAGCACCTTTATTTTATGGTGTCTGATGTCACTGTAAATAAAATATAAAGTGTGTGTGTGTGTGTGTGTGTGTGTGTGTGTGTGTGTGTTGTGTGTATGTGTGTTTAAATAAAGGTGTAAACATTATCAGGTGTTTTTAGATGTATTATTATTATTAATGATGATGATGATGGTGCACTGCTATAGATTTACATGACTAATCAAATAATAATAATAATAATAATAATAAAGACAGAAATGGAGACTGCCATTAAGAGAGAAGGATTTAACATCATGACAGATTTTGTTCAGATTTGAATCATACTGTGATGTGCATTTGTATTTGTGTGTTTTTTTTTTGTGTGTGTGTGTGTGTGTGTGTGTGTGTGTGTGTGTGTGTATGTGTGTGTGTGTGTGTGTTAAATGGACTCACCGCTCTGTTCGCCTAAAAAAACAAGTTTAAATTTCCGTAAAGGGTTTCCAAAGTCGCTCCCCACAGACATGGCGGCTATGAATATATTCCCGTGCTGTTATTCAATCACGTCTCCACTGCTGTCCTCCAGATGAAAGCCGCAGATGGACACACGGTGGAGATGAACCTCGGCGTCCCGACTCGCTGGATGTTGCAGCACTGCTCTGCGATGTCGATCCTGCTGCGCCCCACTGCGCATGCGCGACTTCCGCCTCACGCCCGCTTGCGGTCCAACCTGCGCGCGCCGTCATTTTCGTCCGCCATTGTTGTTGCTCTTGTTGCTCTGTAGGTCCAGCGGCATTCCTGTCATTCCCCGAGTTCCTTTCAAGAGAAATTTCCTCCAAGAAATGTACACGTACACCACTTTAACACCTTCCCCAGATATACTGAATTAGCTGACACGTGTCTGAAGTTTACTTCTTTAGCTTTGTGCTTAAAGGTGAATCCACAATTAGGTTCACATTTTCACATTCACCCTGTTTAACAGTCAAAAAATTCATCTACGTTTCTTTTTTTTAAGATCGTGTTTGGGTTTTTTTTTTTGTTTGTTTGTATGTTTTAACATAAAACCATCGACTATTTGAAATACACTACATGGCCAGAAGTATGTGAACCCTTGCCTGATCATCACACCCATGTGTGGGTCTGAAGAAATTAATGAAACAATGAAACAAATGAAACAAATTGCTTAAAATGAGCCAGTCTATTTTGTAAAAACATCTAGGAGGCAGGAAAGGTATGAAAATTACCTTTGCAAGTACAGTTGCATTTTTGTTTGCTTGATTGCTGCTTTGTCGCACAAAACAACAACAACAACATTTCATGTTATTATATTCACAAATTATTATGCTATGATTCCATCCTTGTCCAGAAATGAAAAATACACAAATTTCACCCTTATCATATACTATACGGCCAACACGCCCATGTGGTTCTTCCCCAAACTGTTACCACAAACTCTGAAGCACACAGTTGTAGCTGTAGTACGTCTCTGTTTGCCGTAGCGTTACAGTTTCCCTTCACTGGAACTAAATGGCCCAAGCCTGTTCCCTGACCCCAACCAGGGGCGTAACCTGGCCTGGGCAGATTATTTCTCTAGCCCTGAATAATTCTACACTTGGAGCGGGTTGTCACTATGTAGCTAAACATCAGTAAAAGAAAACAGCCTGAAATTTTGTATCTTCATTGAACATAATGTTGTATTTTATCTTTAATGAACCAATCAGACAGGGTTTACAGGAAACTATGTGGAAATAATTGTGTCTTTTTGGCTGTTGGGTTTCAATTCTGCCAAACACTAGCTCACAGTCAGTTAGTGTGAGGGGAATAAAGGGACATAAGCCAATTTTTTACCTGTAAAATGGCTGAAACTGAAACACTAACATCCTCTCTTGCCGAGCAGGAAAACAAGGTGTGTAAATGTCTACAGAGATGAGTTCCAAGTTATGTGAATATGATATGAACAGAGAATGAGGACAGCTAACGTACTTCGCCTGGCACTGAGCAGCTGAACCCATTTAACGATAGCTTAGTTGTGCCTCCTTTTGGCCAGCGACACCAATCTAGCCTAGTCTCGAGTTAGATAGTCAAAACATTTACATTTTATCTGTCTGGTAGTCTTGCAAACAGTTATAGCAACCAAGGCATGTTTTATAATAAATCCAACTTTTTATCCAATATTCACATTTTTAAAAAAGCTTTTTGATGGAGAAGAATTTGTGCTCAGCCCTGGATGATTAACAGTCCAGCTAACACCCCTGACCTCCGCCCCTGACCTCAACCAAACTTAACACAGTGATGAACTGGAACTGGAGCCTCCTCACCATCGCAACATCAGCGCCTGATCTCACTAATGCTCTTGTAGCTGAATGAACACAAATCCCCACAGCCACATTCCAAAATCTAGTGGAAAGCCTTCCTAGAAGAGTGGAACTTATTATAACAGGAAAATGGGAATAAATCTGGAATGGGATGTTCAACAAGTCCTCACCAGCCTTTCTTCTTCTTTCTCTTGAAGATATTAAGACATGTTACAGAGAAACCACACAGCATAAACTCCTCTGTCCTGGAGATCATGGACTCTTTTCATAAATGTTAAATAAATGTCTGCTTACAGAAAGAATCTGTTTATGTGAAGCATCGTCTTAAAACAGTTGAAGCTCTGAGCTGATATAAAACCTGTTGAAAACTGGGTAATCGACTTCTTATGATATCAATGTGAATTTTTTTTTTTTAATTTCTATAACCAATATGGTGGCAACAAATAAGTGAAGCCAGTGAAGTCATTACCTTCCAGTGGCAATTAGATTGTGCTTTATTATGCTGGCCACAGTGTGGAGCTGTAGTATAGGAGAAGAGCATATACAGTCACCTCCGAAACTATTGGAACAGCAAGGCCTATTCATTTGTTTTTGTTGTAGACTGAAGACATTTGGGTTTGAGATCAAAAGATGGATATGAGAAGAGTTCAGATCTTAAGCTTTTATTTCCTGGTGTTTATATGTAGACATGTTAAACAACATAGAACGCAGCGCATTTTGCGCATATTCAGCGCATATCAGACCCGCCAATTTGTAGGCGAGAAAAAATACCGGAACATGTGACTTGTTACCCAGGTGTGTCTTGTTAGACTGATTGTTTAAACAATTAATAGCTCTGAACCTCTACTCTTGGTTTTAGATTTCAGTTTCCCCTGTGAAGACCGCATTTAGGGTTAAAAAGGATAAACGGACCCGAAGATCAGAGAGCTGTCTGTGGGAGAAATGCAAGCCATTTTGAAGCTGAGAAAAGATGGAGAATCAATCAGAGGACATTGCTCAAACATTGGGCATAGCCAATATGACGATTTGAAATTGGAATCACACCAAGGTTACAACTATGAATTGTTGACAACAATTTTAATGTTTCAAACCAAATTTATGTTTATTAAAAATATCAAAATTATTACATTAGCATACCTGTATAATGGGCCCGATTATGTTTCATTCACATCCTTTTCTAGCAAGCTATATGATCTTATTTAATAAATAAATAAATAATAAAAAAAATAATAATAATAATTATAATAATAAGTATTTATTTCTTTGTTTGACAGAATGTGAGGATGCAATGATGGGATGTGAGGACATCAAATATACTCCAAATTCTTGTTCACTGAAACATCACTTTGAAGCAGTGTCACTTACTGATGACTCATTGCAGAGTATCGCCTGTCACTGGTCTTACACAAACAGGACACAGTGTGATTACAAAGTAAATTAATATTCATCAAAACCTCCTTCTCTCCTTACTCCTTAAAGACAACCAGAAATCAAAGCTGGCCTTTACCTTGTTAGCTTGTGCCTTTGGTCAGATTTAGCAAGATTCACTTACAGCATACTAAAGACTTAAATCCTATCCAAATATGGCATTTCATGTAACATAAAAATGCTTTCAAAATTTCAGTGTCATATTGTCTTCAGTATCACTAAATGCATTCATTATTCAATACGTCCTTCATGGAAGACTTGATGAAAGCTTATTTTCGGTTTACAGTAAAAAATTTAGCATCGAGTAGGAAAGGAAATATCAAGCACAACATTTTTGATGTTCTTATAATGTCAAAAATATTTGGGCTGCTGAAAGAGTTGTGACATTAATTTCATGTGACATTTTAAGAATGTCAAGCTAATGGGAATGGCTATCTCATTACAATCTTAATGCAAGTCTAAAGACAAACAGCAACACAAGCACTAATGTTCGAAGTCAAACAACTCGGCTTCTTTCTCCTTCCAGAACACAAAACTGCGGTCAATGTATTTGCAGATTTCATCGTTAGCAAAACATGACCAGTCTGTGCTCCCATCTGCCCTGTGGCTTCCCTCATCTTGTGCAACATTTTCAACCATGACTCTAGGAACTGTCCTAACCTCAGTGTTCTTCAAAGACCCGCTGGCTTGGACCTTTGTTTTTGTCCCAAAGAAACGGGCCTTGATGTCTTCGAAGCCGTCTTTCCATTGCCGTTTCCCATCCTCTATGTCTCTCAGGACAGCCCGATGGAAATCTCTAACTGTCTCCCATTGGAAGTCGGCGACATGGTCGAAAACTTCAAAGCAGAGCAAGTGTCGCATTTTGCGCTCCTCAGCGGGCAGATCCTGCTCCAGGATGTGGAAGTACCCCAGCATGAACAAGTCAAGTGTCAAGCTTTCGTAAGGCACGGGTGCACCATCTACTCGAGGGAGGAAGTGCTCAGGGGAATAAATGACTGACTTTCTCTGGAGGTTCCGGATCTGGCGTGAGGGAACCCCTGAGTTGATGGCCCTCCAGTTGCGAATCATTTTGTCTATAGTTGTCCTTTGTCTGTAGAGATTATATAGGGAGCCTCCGTTCGACTGAAGGTCTGGAGTTGGCACACTGGGACCTTTGATGCCAGTCTCAGCTGATCTCTGTGTATCTAGTTCTTGGTTAATTTTAGCTCTCATTGAGATTGCATAGGCAGACTTTTTCCAGTGGCCCAAGAACAAGACAACGATTCGCTCTTTGCGCAAGCTGGTGGTCTCCAGAACCTTAGCTGGTTCCTCGCTGGTGGTATGTTTGTAATTAAGTCTGCAGTCATTAACAAGATTGAGGTCTTGATTGAGGACAACCCCTGTTTGTGAAGGATTAGACACATCCTGTTGCATAGGGTTGGACTTAGACATGGTGTTTAACATCCCTGAAAATGGATAGATGTTCCCAATCTGACCTTCAAAAGTGGATCTTAGATTCTTTACAGAAACGCCTGATAACTGGATCTCCATTTCCACCTTCTCTCGCTTGCCCTTATGGCTTTCCGGCTGGCTCGAGAACACCGATGCCAGTTCTTTGTTTGGCATTTTGGAGATACCGTCTTCTATGTTTTTGTCTGAGAGGTTGTTTAGAAGCAGGGACATGCTCTTCACGATGCCCGAGATACGGTTGCACCAGACAGGAAGTGCAAGAGTGTCCACCACATCTGGCTTCTGCTGGAACTGAGTGTTGATGGTGATGTTAACAATGGGAGCAGGCAGGAGTGTTTGGAGTTGCTCAGCCAGACGCATTAACTCCACCTCATAGGCCTGACACCTTTTCTGCAGGGAAACGGTCTCTATCTGTCCCTCTAAGTACACCAAGTCATCCTCTGTTAGCAACTCACCGAAGGGGCCCAAAATAGCATTGTGAACCTTGGAGTATCTCCAGCCATCCATAGCTTTGTCATCCTGGCAAGAATAAGAGAATAACAAATGACTATCTATCAGAGATTGTGTGTAATTATTTGTTGTGTAAATCTGATGTTGTAATGAGTGAACCATAATTTGCCAGTGTGGGTGCATGTGTTTGAGGCCTTCAAACAATTGAAAAGAAGGGCTCCTGATCAACTCAAGTAGGGAAGACACTGTTTATACCAATGAAGTGTTGATTTTGTGAAGTATACATTTTATCTTGTGTGTGTTGGATCAGTTGGAGAACTGTAGTTGATGCCCACCTTTTTCCATTGGTCTTCATCATCTTGAAGCCTTGCTTGAAGTTTACGCACCATCACTTGCCTCTTCCACTCTGCAATAGGACTCCCGTGCTCATCGTGTGTAGGAACCAATGAGTCTATATCAGCGGGATTCACCTCCTCTGCTGGAAGAGCAACCATTCCATTTTCACCTTTCTACAAAAAACAAAGTTGAGAATAAAAACTATACACCAGAACCCTTTGATCACTTGTTGACTTGGAGTGATTAAAAGAAACCCTAATTAATCAGGTATACTTCAAAAGTTGTATCATCATGTTCCAGCATTCAGTTACATGGTGATCTTTTGAAGTTTATAGTTGACAGGAAGTCCTAAACTCCATCAGCATGTCTTTGTTACATCAATATAAAACCACATTTGAGGCTGAACTTTCAAAAACCACTGTGCAGGAGACTTTACTAGCGACCTTAACATAGTAGCTCTAGTGCATGTCTTATTTCATCCTTTATATTTGAAGTAAAGACAAAAACTGCATTCAACAAACATACAGTATTTACCACATGTCCAGTAAAGACTGCTGTTATTCCTGCGTGTCTCCAGGATCTGGACTTCATCTGAGGCACCGGTGCCTCGCTTTCCACCAAAACCTTTCTCATGGTGGACACAACTGCATGCACAAACATAGGGAATCAGAATCCCATTTATAATCAGAACAAAAAAATTATACAATAAGGTTCCAGTGATGGCAAATCAACCTATATGGCCAAAAGTATGTGGACACCTGAGAACATTCCATTCCAAAACCATGGACCAAAACCAATATTATTGAGTTATTAACGAGCTCCAATCTTCTTGGAAGGCTTTCCACTAGATTTTGGGGCATGGCTGTGGGGATTTGTGGTGGTCATTCAGCTACAGGATCATTAGTGACATTATGAGAGGTGCTGATGTTGGGATGGTGAGGAGGCTCCAGTTGTAGTTCATCCAAAACGTGTTCAGTGGGGTCTGTACAGGACAATCCAGTTCTTATACCTTCTTCCAACTTTAACACACCACGTCTTCATGGAGCTTGTGTTGTGCACTTTGTGTCATGCTGGAACAGGTTTGGTTCCTCTTAGTTCCAGTGAAGGGAAACTTCAGAGACGTTCTCAACAGCTGTGTGCTTCCAAATTTTGTGGTAACAGTTTGGGGATGAAAAGCAATGGTGATGGGTGTGATGGTCAGACGCCCGCAAACCTTTAGCCATATAGTGAATTCTGACTGATTATGCTCCTCTACAGTATATCACTGTAAATTTATGAAAACTTATATGAGATCTCTGACCTGCCGATGCCACTTGGATATGTTGAATGGAGTTGATTCCAGTTCTAGTCGATTGTGAGGATGAAAAATCGGGTCTCAATGGATCGAGACGAGGCTGAGGAGGAACCTCCTTTACCGGCTGCAAGGACCACAGCACAAACAAAGGAATTAAGAGACTGTCTGTTGAGTGAGTGTTAAGACGGATTTGTTAAAACCAGGATAATATGTTCATTATTTATATCAGGACATGCTTATAAATGCTCTTCCTTTTAAAGGAGATGAGTCTGGTGTTTATTACCTTGCTGTTCTCCATAGCAGTGTTATGACTTTGCTCACTGGACTGCTCAGTAGCGTTCAGATGATGACCTTCTGTCCCAAACGGTGTCCTTTCCTCTTCTATCAGAATGACCTCAGGGGAAAGAAGACGGTCCTCTGACTCATAAAGCTGCAGAATATGACATAGCAAGCAGATATTAAATGTATATCACTACTGTAAACTGTACATTTCTCTACAGAATATAATTCTCTACAGATATTCAGATGCTGTAGAATGTTTACTGTATACAGTGTATTTATAGCAGGTTCAAAATAAAATCAGACTTCTGAGGCAATGTGCTATTTTTTAAACTCAAACCAAGCTTCATTTTTATGTTTGATCAAATGCTGAATGAACTGACGGACCAATTAGAAAACAGTTAATCACCACATGACCTCTAGTTAACTATGAAGGCCTAGGAGTTTGTTTGTGTGTGTGTGTGTGTGTGTGTTTAATGTAATGTGGGGTGCCAATATTTCCAGCAGAGACTGACACTACTCAAGTTTAAGCTATTGAATGAGGAACAATATTAACTTGGACAATACATTACATTAATTTGCCATTTGTTTTAATCCATGTAACTTTTTTTGTTGTCATTGTTGTTAATGTCACTTTATAAACTAGTATTGTTTTATCTTTTTTTTAAAGGTTAAAAAAAAAAATTTTAACTACAGTATTATGGTAACTTTTTAAAGTGTCATTAAAAAGCTGGATAATTATTATGATCTGGGAATTAAAGAGTCTGAGAAGTGTAAATGCTAAGAATTAAGAACAGGAAGTACAGCCAAACATTGCATTCAGTTGTCTGTCAGAGTCCCGAACTCGAATGCGGACCTTGACGAGGACTCAAGGATGGAATGTAATGAAATCACAGTCTCTCCACTGTGAAACTGATCCACCGAACCTCTCGTACCTCATGATTGCAAACGGACAAACCTCCCAAGGTCAAATCCAGTCGAATTAGAATGAAGTCCTCGCTATTTGGATAAAAACAGAGCCTCCGGGAAGCAGATGAAGACGTGAGAAAAGGGAAATATGAACAAACAGCGTTGAACCCTGCCTTCAAACCAGTAGTGTACTAGATGCAAGTAGCCTACCGAGCAGGAGATGATAGGCTCAGGTTCCCTTTGAATAGGATGAGTCGGGTTACACTGGACCTGCGTATGCAGTGATTAAAGGATCTTAATGCTCTATACTATTCTATCTTAAACCTAATGCCCTGAAAGAGATACACCTTCTCATGCTGCAAATAATCAGGGAAGCTACAGCATGACCAAATAAATAAAAAATAAATAAAAAATAAATAAAAAATAAAAAATAAATAAAATCCACGCTATCCTAATAAAGAAGAATCATATTTCATAAAATCATATTTATTTATTTATTTTTGCATAACATACAATTCAAACAATCCAAATAATTTGGGTCAGTAGTGGTGAAGGAGTTCCGGCATGGAAATCATCTGCGTTTAGTACGCTCCTTACTGTGCTCACTGAAACCTCAGTGCCTGTTGCCACCAAGTCTTGCTGCAGGTCTTTTGCAGTCACTTGAGGGTTTTTCACAACCTGACTTCTCAGAAATCTGCTTGCAGCCATTATTAGCTTCCTTTTTCTGCCCCGTCCAGGTATTTAATGTATTTTCTGATCCTAGCCAGTTCAGATATTTCATGTGTTCCAGCTCAAGCACACCTGGTGCAACTAACAATGCCCTTGATTAGCTTGAGACAACACAGGCTAATTTTATTATTATTTTTATTTATTTATTTATTTATTTATTTATTTATTTTTTGCATATTTGTGCTGTTGTGAGGGATTCTATTCAGAGGGGTGAATAGTTTTGAAACTGGAGAAATCATTATAAGTTTCATTTTCAGTTGCATTTAGAGAAACCGCTTGAAGCATTTGTTGTGTTGAAGTATTTCAATTGCTTTTGTTTGATTTGTTCATCACAAACAGCTGAAAGTCTGTAAATTTTGACAATAAACCTGATTTGCAATGGGGGGTTGAATAATTTTGAGTGCAACTGTAGAACTCATACATATAAATGCCACAGAATTAGGACCAGATGATAATTACAAGCCGAGTTCATAAGCTAAATAAACAGCTTGACTGGAAAAGTCATAATAACAACAATAATAATAACATGTGAAGAAAGATATTTTGAGGCGTACACATTAACATAAAAAAAAATAATAATAATAATTTAAGGTGTATTTACACACCATTGTTGGCAAAATTATAAAAATCTAATTGTGAGCAATATCTAATAATGTACAATTTATTGTAGAAAAAAGCAATACTAGTACCAGCATTTAACACAGGAAATGGAGCCAGTACTCAAGAAAGAATTTATATTTAGTTGTAAATCAATTTTGCATAAAATAATATTGAATGTAAATGCTATAACTTACGGTAATAACTTGCAATAACGGCAATCAGGGTACAGATCTACTCTGGTGGAGGAGCAGAGGGACATCTGTAGAGCTCCGATCAGAGACGTCCTGATTATCACATTAGTGTCTGAACGCTTAAGCATCTCTGCTCTATTATGAGGTCGTCTTCGTAGCAAGGTGTTATTGAATAATTAAGTGTGCGGGGTTCAGTGTCACGTCGTTTCTCAAAATCATGACGGGTCTGATGACCATGTATAGGATGCACGGTACTGTATGTAAACAACTTGGCCCCAAACACAGAGGGGGTGAAAACCAAACCTACAACAACCTACACTTACAGTGTAATTGAATGTGTGTGTTTTGTGCTGTGGACCAGCACTTTAATATATACATGTATGCACAGTCATGCCCAGACGTCTTGTAGTTATGTTATCCAATAGCAGATCTAGTACAAGATTTTACCCAATGTATTCAATACAACAAATCAATTTACCTGGAAATGATTAAAGGTCTGGTAAAATATGATTAATCCTGTTGACACAACATTATTTTTTCAAACTGTTGTCATTCCTTAAGGCTTGAGCAAATTTAATTCAGAGATGACGTTTGCAAGGTTTGTATGAAGATAAACTCACCTTCGCAAGTAGTATAAGCTGACATACACTCTGCCGTGATATTTCATGTATGAATGCTACAGTCATTTTGTCCACTGAGAGCGGTCGTGGGCAAAAAGCAAAACACTGAGCCACTGATTTTTGAAAGAAACCTCTGGAACAAGATGATGGAACACTGATCTTGGTTTTCGAGGACCAAAAAAAAAAAACAGTATAGACTGGAACCCAAACTAATGCATGAAAGTGGACATGCCTGTGGACAATCTACATGAGGTTTTCCAGGCTAACTCTCTAGGTTTGAGCATTTGGCAGAAAAGAAGGTGGAAAATGCCCTCTAGAACCAGGACAACATTTAATAATGTGCCTGAGATGGTGTTCTGAGGAAGGCCAAAGTCTCTGAATACAAAAGAGTTTTGATGTCTGTTTGTGGAAAGTTTGGACACCAGTAAGAAAAAACGAAGAGAATTGGCCAACTTCTACCAGAAACCCAAGGGTATATGAGATCAGATGTAGCCCTTAAGATGTAGCCAAGAATTATTACTCAGGACAGATCGAATCTGTTTGAACGCAGACAATACAGCAGACACAGCAGAGGTTCAGAGCTTGGTAAAAATGGTTCCCACATAGAGCAGATTCTATGCCGTGGCCAGTGGTGAAAGTCGGTACTGGTTCTGGACAGTTGATGGTCATCAATGCCAGGGTGCATATATAGTATGTAAAAATACTAGATAAGAGAAAGTTGGAGTACTCAATCTATGGCTGTAGTCTCAGGTGAAGAGAAAGACATGGTCACCTTGAGGAACACAGATACCATGGTTGCAGTCCATTACATGAGTGGACAGGTACTTAGCTTTATCACTTTCCATGGACAGCAGTGAAAGTTAGAACTGGCTTATGTCACTGACCTTGTTTGGTCCAAGGTAGTCCAGCACCTTCATCCTTCTTCTCGATTCAAAAGAAAGGGAACAAGTTTTATAAATGGAAGTTGGTATCATCTGGTATCATCTGGTATCATTTGGTATAGCCAGAGCCTTTTCATCCTGCAGCTCTTGCCTGGTGTCCCACAGAAGCTAAGTAGGGTTGAGCCTAGCCAGTGCCTGGATGGGAGACCTCCTAGGGAAAACTATGGTTGCTGCTGGAAGTGGTATTAGCATTATTAGTCGGTCCAAATGCACCAGTATAGTGACAGGGACAGTATCTTTCAGATGAGATGTTAAACCGATGTCCTGACTCTGTGGTTAAAAATCCCATGTCACTTCTCATAAAAGAGTATGGGTATAACCCCAGTGTCCTGGCGAAATTCCCCCATTGTCCCCTAGTAATATTCATCCTTGCATTGGCTGCATCACTCTCCTCACCTCTCCACCGATAGCTGGTGTGTGGTGGGCGTTCTGACCCACTAATGCTGCCTTCGCATTATCCAGGTGGATGCTACAAACTGGTGGTGGTTTGATGAGATTGTAAAGAGTTTTGAGTGTCTAGAAAAGCACTATATAAATATAAGGAATTATCTAAGTTCATGACGGTGGCCTTGTTCAGGATCTTATTCACCTTACCCATGGATTGCAGCCTGGAGATTACTTAGGTATCGTTTGAAGTACCATGAAATGGTTTTGGACCTCAATTCCACATGGACATTCTCACTGTGGTTGCTGGGACTACGGTTGCTGCAAACCATAACAAACTTTCTTTTACTTTCACACTATCCGTTGTTACCAAGATGAGGATGGGTTCCCTACTGAGTCTGGTTCCTCTCAAGGTTTCCTCATATCACCTTAGGGAGTTTTCCTCTCCACCATCACCACTGGCTCACTCAATATTCAAAATTCACACTCTTAAACTCTGTATCCTGTGTTTGTATGTTCCAAGAACAAGTAGATTAATGTGTTCATAGCATATTAAACGTTTCTGAGAAATTGTTTAACTAATGTTCCTCCTGATGTTTCTGCTTTTTTCACAAATAATTCACATGCATCTCAAGCATCTACTTTACTACGTTTTCTCACAGTTCTTGCTCAGCTGTATGCTTCACCCATAGCGTACCTGGAGCGCACAAACGAGTAGCTCCAAAGTCTCTGCCTGTGTAAACAAGAACCAAATCACAATATAAACGAGAGGTCATGATACAGCTAACTGCCGTCGTCCTGATGGATTGCTCTGGAGGAAAGAATGGCAATCTGGCACACGTTTGATGCTCTGAAACGTGATACAGAGGAGCTCGAATGACGCTTCTCTACAGCTCCGGAGGTGGAGGGATGATAGCCGATATCCAGCAGATAGACAGAGCACTAACTGTTCCGTCGGTTCTTATCATTACACATCATCTACTTTTAATGTGTATGGCTGTTATAGTGACAAGCCAGGAGTGATATTGGCTAGTTTTCCATTCCATTTGTATGGCATTGCTTCACATGACTTTCTTCAGGATTTACAACAACAGCATGTGTTCGTGTACGACGTAAACAAGAGACTGGACGATGATGCAGAATAATCAAGTACTTAATGGCACTGAGGCCAAATATACATGTATCTAAAAGTGCCAACTTGATTAGTGTAAGTATTTTATACTGGGACCAATAAGATTAACCTTATATCAGACTGCTAAATTTTATAATGATAATGAGTCTTTATTAATCACCTATACATTACAGCACAGAGAAATTCTTTTCTTAGCATACCTCAGCAAGTTGGGGTCAGAGCGCAGGGTCAGCCATGATGCAGCGCCCCTGGAGTAGAGAGGGTTAAGGGCCTTGATCAAGGGCCCAACAGTGGCAGCTTGGCAATGCTGGGGATTGAACCCCCGACCTTCTGATCAGTAAGCCAAAGCCTTAACCGCCACATCACCGCTGCCCGTAATTATGTCATCTTTGTTCATTTGTATAATTTACTCGCAATGGAGAGTTTTAAATCAATTTGTTAAATCAATTCTTTAATCAGTCATCATTAATCTTTCTTTAATCATATTCAGGGTCGAGTTACTCACTCAGAGATAATTTAATACAGAAATTGCACACATCAGTATTCAGACTGAAACATAACTATGGGCTTAAGTGCTATTCAGAAGTTGCACAAAAGGGGTGGAGTTTGAGTGAAAAAGAGGTCTGTCTCAGTTACACGCCGTTCTAAACTGTGTTAATTGTTGAGTTTTTAAAGTCGGTGGTCTAGAGAAACCCTGTCTCGTGTGCGTCTACTCAGGGGGATTCTCATCCACCGCAGAAAAAAAATGTAATCACAGATCGTATTTGGGCCACATTTTTTTATTTTTATATTTTTTTTTTACATTTCGCCGTTCTAATTAAAACATTTTAATGTAATTTTTTTAAACCTAAAATAAAATAATTAAATCTTCATTTAAATTTGTTAAAAATAAACATACACTTAAACCTCTTTAGTTCAACACTGGGCATCCTTTACTGGTATTTCTGTTTAATGTCATTCCACAGTTCTTCAGTTAGCATGACAAGTTTTTCAGGCATTTAGCCGTCAATCACATTTTTCAAAAATAGTTATTTTTTCCTAACGGATATGTCTAAAACTCATACTGCCCCTACCACTCTGTCTTCATCTTTAATTGATTAATTAAACAGATTGTCTCACCACAAACTCACGTCATTGGTTCAACCAGAATCTGACAATCTAAATATGTGCAAATTTCCCTTTGTAAATATTGATGTAACTTTCAGACTAAAGTCAACTAAGACTCTGAATGCAGCTCTTAATTAGAACCTCCTCCTTCTCCTACAGAAATCTAATGATCCATATACCATAAGTAAATAAACCATAAGTAGTGTTAAAAAAGTCAGAACTTAAGCTAACACATGCATTAATTGACCTTTCTTTCAATGTTCTACCTGCAATCTAGACTGTTTATTCAATCCATGACTAAAAATAAAAGGAGATAAATTAGCATAAATAAAATAAATCTTGAGAACTTCTTGAACTTACAGGTGTATATACTGGAGCTTTCCAAGATTCAGCCTCAGTTCTGAAATTTGCTAGCTATGTTCATGAAGGTGTTCATGTTGTTCACTGTGGGCTTCATTTTACTGTTCGTATGGTTCACCATCAGTTGTATTTGTTGGAGGTGTTGAATATTTGGCTTATTTTGTTTAATATTGTAAAAAAAATTATAATAATAAATAAAAAAAGTACATTAGTACAAGTGCTAGTTACCTTGTTAATGTTCTTCACTGTCATTGTTTGTTCAGGTTAACCAATTAGTTAAATAATGTTGGTTAAATGAACCTTAAAGTAAATTCATGTAAGTGGCGGTGTTCTGAGTTTGTCCAGCAGGTGGCAGCATCGCGTCACTGAAGCTGAGAGAGCTAATAATGTAAACTATTGTAATGTAGTGAGTGAGGGTTTCATTTTGGGGTTGGTCTCACACTCACTCAAACACACACACACACACACACACACACACACACAGGTTCTGAACCCACCTGAGCTGATTGGAGGAGAGCGGCGCATTCACGGTGGCCATTATACTCTGCCAGTTCCACTGCACTGAATCCGTCCACATCCTTCACCAGTGGACTGACGTGATGCTCCAGCAGGATCCGACAACACTGAAGGAATATTGACATACTGAAGTTAGTTACAGGGGTGTAGGACACATGTAGAATGACCCCCCACCCCACCTACCCACACACATTAATACAACAACCCTAGCATTAATACTTTTTCTTCTGTACTTTATTAAATTTCCCTTCTGTCACAAATACAGTTCCCTCTGAAAATATTAGAACCGCAAAGCCAATTCAGTTTTTTCACCATGCGTTGAAGACATTTGGGTTTGAGAACAAGAGATGAATATGAGACCCAAACCCAAAAAGAACAGTCAGTGACATCACCAACAACCACCATTTGGGCATTGGTGAAGGTACCGGAATTGTCTATTAGAAGAAGACTTTGAAAGCAGAAATATCGAGGCCATACCACAAGATGCAAACCACTCATCACCGATAAGAATCGGAAAGCCAGATTGGAATTCACAAAGAAACACAGAGATGATCCACAAAAGTTCAACCAAGATGAATTGATGGAAAGGCCACAGTGTGGAGAAAGAAAGGATCTGCTCATGATACAAAACATACTGTACAAGCTCATCTGTGAAACATGGTGGAGGTAGTGTCATGGCTTAGACTTGCATGGCTGCTTCTGGAACAGACTCATTAATCTTTATTGATGATGGAACTCATGATGGTAGCAGTAGAATGAATTCAGATTTTTACAAGTTTAATCAAGAGGATCTTCATTGTGCAGCAAGACAACGTTCCAAAACACACAGGCGACTCAACAAAGGACTTCATCGAGGAGAAAAGTGGTTTTAAACTGGTCAAGTCATTAACCAGACCTTAGCCCATTTGAGCATCATTTCACCTCCTGAAGAGGAGACTGAAGGGATAAACCACCTGAAACAAACAACAACTGAAAGAAGGTGAGGTAAAATCCTGGAAAAGCAACAAAAAAGAAGATACCAACAGTATGGTGATGTCAATGAGTTGCAGGCTTGATGCCGTTATTGCAAGCAAGAGATATGAAAAAGTATTATTATAGAGAGATATGAAAACAAATATATAGTTATTTCCATAAACCTACCTGTTTCAATACTTTTGCTCCCCTAAAATTTGGGTTATAAGTTTAACACATCTAGATGTAAATATGAGGAAATGAAAGCGGAAATTCTGATCTATCATCTCATCATCTCCTGATCTCAAACCCAAATTTCTTAAATGTATAGCAGAAAGGGAAAAAAAAGAATTTGACTTGTTGTTCCAATACTTTTGGAAGGGACGGGACAAGGGGCAGAGTTAGTGCTTAAAACTTTAATTAAAGCTTCATTCATATGAATAACAGCTAAAGAGTTCTACGCCTCTTGATGTATAACATTCCGTGTGGAAGCAGGATGAGGGTTTTAAGTGTTGATGATTAGATGGTTTGGTTTGTAGATCTACACCTCAAGTTCTCCGTTCTCAGCGGCATCGTGAAGTGGTGTCCCGCCCCAGTGGTCTCTCAGGATTTTGCCGTCCATGAGCAGCAGACGCTCCAGGATGCGATGATGTCCCTCACTGGCAGCAAAGTGCAGAGCTGTGGCTCCGTTCACATCCTGACACGACAAGTCCACGTCTGTGAACGACGCCTGAGGACCATAAACAACATCACCATCAGACACTGAGATTAAGGTTCGAGGCATGAGACTACGAGACACTCAGATCAAACACTCTTGAGTAGTAAATCTCGGTTGAATTCTGCATCCTGATTGGTCAGAAGGCATTCATTAATTTTCTATAACAGCAGCTCTGACAGTAGCGCAGCTGCAAATCACAAGTTTATATTAATGTCCTTGTTCTATATGAATACGTTATTGTTTCTATAGTAACAGCTCCTTCACAGGGACGTGTATATCGGACACTCCACATAGACAGATTTTTTTTTTTAAAGTGTGTGATTACAGATGTGGTGAAGTTTTTTGTGAGGTAATTTATTTAACATTTATGGAAGGAGTCTCCAGTGTCAGAGGTAAAGCTGTAACTTTAAGTTTTCTGACATCTTCAGGAGGAGTTTAGAGGACAGCTTTGTGGTTTCGCAGGGTTTCTGCTGGGTTTTTTTTCCATTGAGAGTGATTAGAGAAAGGACTGGTGAGGGACCGATTGTTTATAGCCACTATAACGTAAGTGAGAACAGGAACTTGTTTTACTGACATTCCACTATAGTAAATGTACAGTGGTGTGAAAAAGTGTTTGCCCCCTTCCTCATTTCCTGTTCCTTTGCATGTTTGTCACACTTAAGTGTTTCGGAACATCAAACCAATTTAAACAATAGTCAAGGACAACACAAGTAAACACAAAATGCAATTTGTAAATGAAGGTGTTTATTATTAAAGGTGAAAAAAAATCCAAACCATCATGGCCCTGTGTGAAAAAGTGATTGCCCCCTAAACCTAATAACTGGTTGGGCCACCCTTACAGCAACAACTGCAACGAAGCGTTTGCGATAACGTGCAATGAGGCTTTTACAGCGTCCTGGAGGAATTTTGGCCCACTCATCTTTGCAGAATTGTTCTAATTCAGTTACATTAGAGGGTTTTCGAGCCCCTAAAGGGAGTTCGATACCACAACATCTCAATAGGATTCAGGTCAGGACTTTGGCTAGGCCACTCCAAAGTCTTCATTTTGTTTTTCTTCAGCCATTCGGTGGTGGACTTGCTGGTGTGTTTAGGATCATTGTCCTGCTGCAGAACCCAAGTTCGTTTCAGCTTGAGTACATGAACAGATGGTCGGACATTCTCCTTCAGGATCTCTTGGTAGACAGCAGAATTCATAGTTCCTTTTATCATGGCAAGTCTTCCAGGTCCTGAAGCAGCAAAACAGCCCCAGACCATCACACTACCACCACCATATTTTACTGTTGGTATAATGTTCTTTTTATGAAATGCAGTGTTTCTTCTACGCCAGATATACTTGGACACACACCTTCCAAAGAGTTCCACTTTTGTCTCATCGGTCCACAGAATGTTGTCCCAAAAGTCTTGGGAATCATCAAGATGTGTTGTGGAGAAATTGAGACGACCTTTGATGTTCTTTTTGCTCAGCAGTGGTTTTCTCCTTGGAACTCTGCCATGCAGGCCATTTTTGCCCAGTCTTTTCCTGATGGTGGAGGCATGAACGCTGACCTTAACTGAGGCAAGTGAGGCCTGCAGTTCTTTGGATATTGTTGTGGGGTCTTTTGTGACCTCTTGGATGAGTCGTCGCTGCGCTCTTGGGGTAATTTTGGGCGGCCGGCCACTCCTGGGAAGGTTCACCACTGTTCCATGTCTTCGCCATTTGTGGATAATGGCTCTCACTGTGGTTCGCTGGATTCCCAAAGCTTTGGAAATGGCTTTATAACCCTTTCCAGACTGATAGATCTCAATTACTTTCTTTCTCAATTGTTCCTGAATTTCTTTGGGTCTCGGCATGATCTGTAGCTTTTAAGGATCTTCTGGTGGACCTTACTGTGTCAAGCAGCTCCTATTTAAGTGATGCCTTGATTGTGAACAGGTGTGGCAATAATCAGGCCTGGGTGTGGCTAGAGAAATTGAACTCAGGTGTGGACATCCACAGTTATAGTATGTTTTAACAAGGGGGGCAATCACTTTTTCACACAGGGCCATGATGGTTTGGATTTTTTTTCACCTTTAATAATAAACACCTTCATTTACAAATTGCATTTTGTGTTTACTTGTGTTGTCCTTGACTATTGTTTAAATTGGTTTGATGTTCCGAAACACTTAAGTGTGACTAACATGCAAAGGAACAGGAAATGAGGAAGGGGGCAAACACTTTTTCACACCACTGTAACTACTGTATAACGTAACTCATCTCATATCACTGCTATGCTGTCCTTCCAGCCTGAAGATCCATCAAGCTCAGCACACATCTCTGCTTGCCTGTCTGACATCTCGGATTGGATAAAGGAACAATAACTGAACCTCAACTGAGCTTCTCGTCATCACAGCCTGCCCCTCAATCAACAACAACCTCACCGTACAGCTCGGCTCAGCCTCATTCAAACCAACCAGGACAGAGAGGAACCTTGGGGTGACTTTCGTTGACTACTTGACATTTACAGACCAAATTTCATCAACTGCATGATCCTGTAGGTTCATCCTGTACAACATCAAGAAAATCAGACCCTACCTCACCAAACAGACTACACAGCTACTAGTCCAGGCTCTTATGAGATCAAATCTGGACTACTGCAACTCACTACTCTCGGGCCTCCCAGCCAGCTCCATCAAACCTCTTCAGATGATTCAGAATGCAGCAGTACACCTTGTCTTCAACCAGCCCAAGAGAACCCATGTTACACCCCTCTTCATCTCCCTCCACTGGCTTCCTGTAGCCACCCGTATCAAACTCAAGGCCTTGATGCTCACATACAAGACCTTGTCTGAAACAGCACCCCCATGCCTCAACACTCAAACCTTGAGGTTTATGTTCCCTCTGCGTTAAGGCTGCTAAATTAATCAATGTAATTGTGGTGTTTATTCCTGAACTACAACTTGTAATCATTTTTAAATTGCTGTGGTGTAAGAGGAATAAAACCCATGTAGATAGAGGAACTACATCATCGACTCCAGGGTCGCCACAGTGACTGCACTTTATCGAATGACATTAGTAAACAAACGTTCTATTTTATATTAATGCGTCATAATTTGTGCACATAACAAGTACGGTGTGCAGTTGTGGATCAGGTGACACGCAGGCGTTGATTGACGCCTTTTCTGAGTCGATTTTGATCGGTTCATTTGGATTTTGAGACTTTCTTTCCTTTGGCAGTTTGCCTTGCACAATCCACATACGATAAATATCTCCCGATCCACACACACACACACACTCACACACACACACACACACACACACACCTGTGCCTAAGAAAAGCAGCTAGCGATAGATGGCATTCTCAGCTTTACAGACATGGAGGCACCTGCCTGCTTGTTCTCGATTCTAGAACAAGTGCTACTGGAGGTTCTCCCAAAGAACCTCAGACACATCGCTTCAAATGGATAATACTGATTCAAACCAGCATTATCCATTTGAAGCGATGTGTCTGAGGTACAAGAGCAAGTACAAGTACAAGCAATCTGAACTATGTCCTGGGATGAAAGTCTTCAAGTTTACTTATTTATCTAGTCAAAAGAAAAAAAACAACAATTATCAGTGACTTATCAGAATTTGTATCAGACTCATTAGGGATGATTGTATAAATTATATAGATTTTTTATCGTAATACTTTGCGAGACTTTGTTACTCATTGTTTTCCTTTAACAGCATGACACACAGTGTTTTAATCCTTATAGTTCGCTTCATTCTGACAAACAGGTTTTGTATAAAAGTATAATCGATTCTTATCTCTACATTTATCTTCTGATTTCTGCACATACATCATGAAACTTCCAGCCATTACCATTTTTAACAGTTTTCTGATGCATTTCTTTCCCTATAGAGTAGACTACAGTAATGTGTCACGCCATTAAACACTTGAGCATTCATCCACACACTGACTCACCAGCCAGACCACCAGAGCATGGTGGCCCATATGGGCGGCGGCGTGCAGGGCGCTCATCCCGTCTCGGGCCTGCAGATGAACGTTTGCTCCGCAGTCCTTCACCAGGAACTCCACCACGTGTAGATGCCCCTCCTGACAGGCCAGGTAAAGGGGCGTGGCTCCAGTGTGCATCTGATAGTCCACACACCTGCAGGGAACAGTGTGAATTTGTGATGGTGTACTGTAACCGTGCATGTTACAGTCTTCGAGTACGTTATCATCAATCCCGAGTATCATGATCGGTTGCTTTGCTTTAGCGTTCAGCAACGTGCAGGAGAGATCATGTGAACAGAACTACTTGCTTTATCATAAGAGGAGGCTTAACATTTTTAAGAAATAGATATATAAGAAACCAAAAAGTGTAACTGGCGAGCACGGGGTTAGGAGGTTGGTTTAACTTTGTTCAGTGTCATGCGAATAAATCAATGCCATCTGACCGACCAATCACCATCCAGGTATATAAACAGATATAAAGTCCGAACCCTTGTTGTTCAGTGAAGATCCACTGACGAGTTTGGGGTGTTTGAGGGATTATTGAGACTGTGTGTGTGTGTGTGTGTGTGTGTGAGGAGGGGGAGGAACATATGGTAGATATGAAGCTCTTGATGAATAATTGACTACTGATCCATGAGCATCTGTTAAGCATATATTTCCCCTACCCCCAAACCTCCACCTCCATCCCATCACAAATGAGCAGCTTCAGAGAGCCATCCACACCTGCTGCACCCACCCACACACACACACACACACACACACACACACACACACACACACATACACACACACTCTGTCAGTGTATGAAACCTGAGTTAGAGCTGAATGAATGGTAGGTGTATATGCCATTGTTTTGGGATACTGTAGCCACGTCTACGTGTGTGAGCGTGTGTGTTTACCGTGGTGAGTGGGACATGAGCAGTTTGAGACAGGTGAGGTCTCCGCTTGCAGCAGCGTAGTGGACAGGAAGAGCCCCACAGTGTGTCTGGAGCTCAGCGTTTCCTCCTGCAGTCAGGAGACAGTGCAGAGCATCAGCACGACCAAACCGGGCCGCCAAATGCAGAGCTGTGGCTCCTTCACCATCCTGATCCTATAAACACACACACACACACATTTGTCTTACTAGCCTTAGATTTGTCATATTTATTAATGCAGCTAATTAATGCTACACATATTACACCTATATCTAATCTAATCTAACCCGAGTCTAATCTCAGTAACCAAAATGAAACTTTTCAGCTCCTTTAAGCTTTGAATTAGAGTGTTTTATGGTTAAATATAAAAGCATTTTTTCTCTTGGTGACCTGCCCAAATGTCCTCTCAAGGTCTTGCAGTAACATCATTTGGTTCGCACCATGATACACGCGCACACACACAAGTACAAATTATCCAATGAATTGTGTACTATTCATCATTTCTAAATACAAAAAATCATTGAATGTTTGTTACTGTTACTTTATTAATACAATAAACCCCATGTGAACTCTGCTAAATGCTTTAAATAAATGTTTGTATTCATTAGTTAGTTAGTTAGTTTGTTTATAAGGCAATGTTTTTGGTTGGTGGAGGAAGAGTAGGGAGGTCAAATTGAAAAAACCATTGCATCTGTGCATACTTTGCTTTTATTTGCCATAACTAATAAATACTAATATTGTTCAAATAGCATGTATGCGTTGTATGTACTTATACAATACTTGTTATATCTAGAATTAGAGATTGTACACATTTTCAATCACATCCCCTCTTCCTCACCTCCTGCCTGTTTCTGTCGCTCACCTCCAGCCCGCACTCCCCGTGTCCCAGCAGCCATTGCAGCTCCTGCACGTGCCCTGTGGCGGCGGCGTCGTGGGCGGCCGTTGCTCCGTTCCTGGCGCGTGCGTTCCCTTTGAAGTTTGCCTCTCTAACCAGGAAGCGCAGGCACTCCAACCGACCCCCGCGCGCAGCGTGATGAACCGGTGTGGCCCCCTGATCGTCAGCGATGCCCGGAATGAGACCCCCGGACGCCCGCAGGACCCGGAGAGCCTCCAAGTCGCCCTCGCGTGTCGCCTGGATCGCTCTGTGGAGCATCTCGATGCTGGCACACTCACAGCAAAGTGAGTGCAGTGTGTACGGCTCTGTGTACTCACTGTTACACCACACCACACCACACCCCCTCCCTCATCCCTCCAGCCATCCCTCCCTCTCTTTCACAAATAATGATACCTGAGCCTCTGTAGTGCTGGAGGGAGGACAGCTTGGAGGCTGAACAGAAAGAGGAGATGCACGTTGACCTCAGGTGGCACAACATGATGTAGCGTTTATAGATTTCAATATCTAATATGTATAAGAAATCCCCATCAGTGAGTCAGACCAATCGGCTCGGCTCGCCGATAAGAACCGGCTCCTAAACATCTTCCTGCAGTATATTCCCCCCAAATAAATCTGTTCAGTGTTCGATGATCTATCTCTAAAATTCTGTAAAATCGTATGTATATTCTGATTCACCATATAACATAATAATTTGCATAATGTGCATTGGAGGAAAGTATTATAAAATCAAAAATAACACAAAATCTATGAGATTACAATCACTGCACTTTCCAGACTGTACATTAGAGCTTTTTTTTGCCACCCAGTAAACATGTAACAGCTGTATCTTATAAAAATGAATTACAGCTGTAAAAAAAAAAAAATGGATTATGGATTATGGATAAATATGGAATATGGATTCACTCACTTAAAATACACAAAAAAATGATATCCAAACATGTTCTTGGTGAAGTATCTTTTTAATTCTATCTCTTGAATGCTCAATTCTTTCTCTCGAACCATAAGATTTAGAAAATAAGGTATGATTGCAGAAATTTATGACTGTTTTTCTTACTTTGAATGTGAAAATAATGTAAATATACTATTATTAGAGAAGCCAAGTGTCTTTTATGCTACATACAGTACAGTACGCCTGTTTCGCTTCATGAACACGCATACCACCGTTCCATTATCACATGTTGTTGCCGTATGGCAACACTGACATTTTACCACTTAGCACAATACTCAAAATATATAAACTTGTTCAAATGACAAAAAAAAAATCAATGTCAACTTATCTCAGGTAGTGTTTTAAGTAGTTTTACCTAAATATTGAAAAAATTCATCACATTCTGAAACCTTCACCATGATGTGTAGTTGCATTGGTAGATGTTGGTCTTCCAGAGGAAAATTCTACACCGCAAAACATAAAGGAAATGAAATGACTAAATGACCTAGCAGAATGAAACTTACGTTATGGTGCGCTTACATCTTTAAGTGTTTGTATTCATGGTGAGTGACCTCTCACTCAGACAGGAGGACAGAAAGAAGGAAACACAAACGAGTGACGGCGTGTTGCACATTTATTTCACGTCCAACAAAGTGTTAAGTGTCCACAGACATTAGAAGACACAAGTCCAACACTTCTTGAGCACTAAGTACACTACGGCTTATCCATTAAGGGTACAAAGAGGTTACACACCTGTGTGCCGGTGGTTCTGGTTTATATATACAGAATGAAAGGGAGAAGCGGCTACAGGAGAAGGTCTGCTGCAGACTCCGCAAGTGAAGGAATGAACTTTTACCAAATGGAGGAGAAGGAGAAGCTTCGAATAGACGTTGGTGTCTTCGTTTTTGATCAAAATAATACAACTAGTATTACTGTGTAAATGCTACTGATATACTGTAGGCAGGTGAGTAATTATATACAGCATGCTCTCACATACGGAGAATTAGCAAAGAGACAGGAAAGGGACGAACAAAACTCGAGCTGAGCACCGAGACGCATCGCTGGAAATCCTCCAAACCTGGAAAGCCTTCCCTCACTGGACTTATTTTTTTAGAACTTATTATTTAAAAAAAAAAGAAAGAAATCTTGCTGAAGTTGACTGAAATCAATACACACATCATAGAGTCCTAATAGGAACATCACAAACCTTTCAACCACTTTAAAACCTGCAATGTGTGTGTGTGTGTGTGTTTGTGTGTGTGTGTGTGTGTGTGTGTGTGTGTGTGTGTGTGTGTGCGTGTGCTCTGTGGGTTGGCTGGCCCAAGGCACATTTTATATCACACTTTTATATATATTTTTAAATAACAAAGCCAGTTGAAGACGTCATACACCCATTTAATTTAAAGAAGAGCATCTGATTGGACATAATTTAAGGCATTATTTGGTTCAAAATCTAAATAAGTGCTACGATTGGAGTCCATTATATACCATGAACATCTGCGATCAAAAAAAAAAAAGCTCATCGATACTAACAGGCTAGTCAAAAATATTAGCTAGTCGTTAGCTAGTGCTTTGGCAAAAAATCAGACACATGCAGAATCTAATCCAGCCGGAAAAAAAAGGATTCAATAATCAAGTCTGCCTAGGAAGTTTAAACTAACAAACTAGCTCACATTTGAAGAGCAATTATCTAGAGCAAAAATACTGCTTATATAGCATGTTTGCCAGATCCACAGGCCAGATTTCATGCTAACTCCAAGTGCTGTTCATTCACACGATTTATGGATATTAAAGGGAAAAAGATATCAGTGAATTGACTTTAATTATCAGCCACATCACATCCTCCATGTGAGATAAGGAAATTAGTTAATTCAAGCTAGATCCGGGTTTTAGCTTGTTTACTAGCTCATGTTTACAGAGGTAACTAGCGCACTGGGAGAGGATGATTCACAGTTCAGAGAGTTCTGTGCTGGTTTTTTCAGAGAAAATGACTTACTGAATTACTGAATTACTGACTAAATTACTACTAAAGTTAGTATCATTTAATCAAAACATTGTGAATGACACTTCAGGACTGGCTCTGTTGTAACACACACACAAACAAATATAAAGTGGTGGTGAAGGACTGGCTGGTCGTTCGTTTCCCACCAACACGACACAACACGAGCAGGTTTTACGTTAATCAACATCCTCAACACAAATGACTTCCTGCGCTATGACATCTCTGATTTGTAGCTACTTTTAGACACGCTAATAATTACATTTTTCCACTTTAAAGTCTAGAAATAGTTTGACTTCGTCCATTTCCATATTAAAGTCCATTTGGAAAGTCTCTGTTGGTTTCCATTATGTAATGGGAATCGGCTTAAAGATTTCCATCAGAGTCCTAAAGGCTTCCATTAGTAATTTTCTGGTTACAATATCTCCAGAATCAAACAGGACCTTTCAACATACATTGTGGTTAGTATCAGGATAGAATTAGATAAGGAACCATTAGGAATGACCAATTCCATTAAGCTACCATTACACACCACCAGAAACACAATTAAGACACGTTAGAAATCTTTTTTTTTTACAAATAATAATTCCAGCAGGGGGATTTAAAAAAATTTTCGGTCTCTGGTTTCAATACTAAAACCGAAACTGGATCTGGAAAAGCCAATTGGTTGCATTTTATAAGCAATCATAATCATGTATATAATATGTGATAAATATATTTCTAATAATCTTACCATCTTTTTTTCTTTCAGACGCTCTGAGATACACACACTGTATCACCATGTATCACAACACTCATCGATCGCTCTAACATTCAGCCGATTTTAGCCATCGGCAAGAAAACTATAAACACCGATAACACCAAAGGTCCAGATTTCACATTTGTGCAAACGGAACGTATTAACGAAAAGAAAAATGAAAGCAACAGAATACATCAAGTGTAATAAAATGATCCGAACTCATCTTCGATGTGAAGTGCGACACAAATACGTAGATGAATAACGTTATAAACATATGACGCTTAGTAAATAAGTCACGTGAGTAAAAACAAAATTCATTAAAATCTTCCACATATGTGATAAAATGTTATATAAGTACCATGATAATAACTTCACCGATACTGGGGATGATAATTAGCCGAAGGGACCTTTTCAATGCCAGTTGTGTGGTTGCATTTTTTCTCGTTCCCTTATTAAATAGTTATCAAAAGTTTTGGAACATGTCATTTTTAAAGGATTTTTTAAAATGAGGAGTGACAATTTAATAAAAACCTTAAAGAGGTTAACAAACCTTGACAAAAATAAATCTCACAGTATAATATCATCGTGTGTTGCGCAATCAAATTCACACTGACAAGCAGGCTTTAGTGCTTTTTAAATGGTTGTGAGCCTTTTTTACATTTTTATTCCAATCCAATATTGTCCAAGTCTGCACCAGTAATACCTGCTCATGAGCCCTATTCAGACAGCATTATACTGACATGGGGGTCTTTAGAAATGACAGCATTTTCAGCTTCTCGTCATATTTAGTCACCTCGCGCATGTCCACTTTCCGAATCACGAAAATGCTTTTGGACTTGCCACAATTTCCTTTTCTAGAAATTATTCAATGAGCAGTTGTATCAATACAAGTTCCTTAATCATCTAACAATAAACAAGGTCGAAAATAAAATAAACACGATCACATGACCATATGGTTGTGTAACAATAAATCGGGTTTGCAGAGAAAACAACCTGGAACTCATTTATACATGTTCTGGACTGGGGGAGGGAGGCAGTTTCATGACTGAGGAGACGAATTTATTACAGACGTCACCCAGGGAATCCGTCTCATCCCCCCCCCACAGGTCTCACATTAAAGGTAATCAAAAGAATTTTGATTGGGATATCAGCGCCACACTCAATCTACTACCTCTGGACAATATATTCATTCTAACCCCCCCATTTGAAACAAATTATTATGCCGGTCTTATGTGTGATTCATAGTGTGAATTTTAGTCTTGCTGAGGTTTGTTGTCCTAATGACAAAATTGAGTCTTTTTCTCTCTTTTTTTTAAGTATTTAACAAGGGAAGGAGGATTGCATTTGCCAACCCTGTACTTGCAAACCTAGGGCATAATATACATATATATATTTTACTTTTTTCATATTGTCTGTATTTGAACGATTATTAGGTTAAATTGTTTCTGTAATAAAAAATAAAAAAAACCCAAAAAACCCACAAACACCAAAAAAATACTCAGTGATCGTATTAACTTGCTTTTTGACCGTCTCAGGGAAAGCTCGGGGAACAATAGGGCTTCACATCTAACCTACAGAAGCACATACACACACACACACACACACACACATTTATATATGCAGCATTGTGTCGCATTTACAGCAGCTAAACTCTTTACATTTTAAAACGGAGGCGTTTCGTATGGTGCTGATTTTTATCATAATTATCACTAAGAAGCGAGATTTTTAACGTGGTTACGCGAGTTACAGTACTTAGGACTTTTGCTAGTGACCTATCCATACATTCATACTCATTTATATTCTCTCACACTATCTCTCTCTCACTCTCTCACACAAACACACACACATACATACAGAGGCAGAGGGGCAGTAGAGGGGGAGGCAGGCACAGGCTATTATTATCTTCACACCAGTATTTACAGCACAGGAGTGTGTTGAGTTTCTGCGTTTAAGCTCAGATGGAGGATCGTCAGCGTTTCATTTACATCCTCATCTGCGCGGATTTTGTCCTGGAGAGTTTCGACCTGAGGAACGAGAGGACAGATCAAATCAGAAATAAACCTGGTCTAATGCAGGACAGGAATTCCACATTATCCAGATGTAATTTGTTCAGGAAAAGTCGAAGTATGCATAGCAAAGCTTCCAGAAGGTGTGAGCCTGTTTACTGTTATTTTCATTAATTTAATATTATAGTGCATTCCAAGCCCAATAAAACTTTCACTAAAATACTTTACAATATATAATTTTTCTGGACTCCTTTTGCAACTTTGCTGTTAATTATTGCGATAAAAACAACAACACAGAATGTGTACATGATAGCTAATAGGACATTTGTCCCCCCCCCCCCCACACAAAGTTCTTTTTCAATTAACTACCTCTTTTTTTTTTTTTTTTTTTTTTTTTTTTTTTTTTTTTTTTTTTTTTTTTTTTAAAAATTCCTCCCAAATAATTTTTTTTTTTTAATTTTTTTTCTGGACAGAGGTATTAAAAAATTAAAATCCAAAATATCAGGGTTTGGGAGTGATAATTTGAAAAAAGGAAAGAGGTGTTCTTTTTAAATATTGCCATCAAATGTTCTTATTTCGACTATTTCCTAACAAAACTGTCATCACTGTGGAGCTGGAAATAAAGAAATGACTGAGATACATGGAGAGCGCGGCTCTACCTGATGGTTCCTGCCAGCAGTGGGTTGAAGGCGTAGAGCCAGTCATGCATTTCTTTATCGCTGCTGGCCTGCAGGAGGATCCCACGATGCTCAGTGACCACCGCAAATGCGTTCGGGGTCTGCGAGAAAAAATAATTATTCAATGTGTAACACACCTGGAGTTTCTACAGCTACTCAGTAACTCTGTTATGATAAAGCTGCTATGAAATATTAAATATGTGACATCACAGAGAGACAGCACAATAAACACACAGAGAGAGAGAGTGAGACAGGTGCTATGATAGACTGGAAGACTTACAAGACAGACAGACAGACAGACAACCGGAACAATAGACAGACACGTGTAAATAAAAGCAGAGCTACACAGACAGAGTGTTATAATTATACTAATGGACAGACAGAACACACACACACACACACACATACATACATATATATATATATATATATATATATATATATATATATATATATAGGGATAGATATACGGAGAGACAGACTTAAAGAGAGTAGATATTATGAAAAAAAAACAGTGAGAAAAATATACAGACAGACAGATAAATAAGTAAATATACCGAACAACAGACAGGCATGAATATAAAGATAGATAGACAGAGATATACACAGAAAGACAGACATGATGTCAAACAAACAGGTAGGAGGATTGTATTTAATTGTAAATGAAACAGACAGACAGAGACGGTTGGATGTTAGACAGTCTCACCCTCAGGAGGCCGTGCTGCTCCTCGCTGTACTCCACCTGGGCGGAGGACAGGTTAATGACGGCTCTCTCCACGCTGTCTCTCTCGCTGCGGTACAGATAGACGTACGGACGCCGCACCACTACGTAACGTTTCACCCAGCCGCTGGTGTGAGGCTCCAGGAAGTGCAGGTAGCCTTTCTTAGACACTATGGGGCTGCAAGAACCAAAACAACATCAACAACAACAACAACAATGCACATTTCACATCAACGCCACCGCACATGTGCATTTGTTACACAGTTAATATTGCTCTTTGCATTTTTTAAATTGTAATTGTGTTTGAACAGGAAATTTTGAATAAGGAGAGTCATAACGTGTTTCTGAGTCTGCATGAGTGAGAGAGTGAGTACCTGACACGGATCTCCTGGATGTTGGGGACGAAGGTGCAGTTTCGGGGTTTCCTCTCCTCAGGACTGAACGGGTCCAAATCCGGACTGGAGGCTCCAGAGTGAGTCTCTACACCACTGTATCACACACACACACACACACACACACACACACACTTTACACAGTCAGATTTCTGTGTTTTGCCAAGGTTGAGGAATGAGGTGCCATACAATAAATTCACAAATGGATATATAGCAAAATAGACACATTATATAAAACAAAATGAACCATAAAAAGAGCAGAAAAGAAACTAACTGACCTGAGGTCGAGGTTTCCATAGTGACCATCCACCAGAGAAGGACAGGTAGTAGATGGAGTGAGTGAGCTCAGCGCAGAGGAGGACGTGTCTCTCAGCAGAGACGCCGACATCTCCGACAGCTACGTAAGCAGAGGAACACCGCGTTGTCAATAATCAAATATTTTCAGTTCACACTTTTGAGCGTACTCAAAGCCACCGTAGCACATAATCATGACAGGCCAAAATCAGGGCTAGCATTCAGCAAGCATTCAGTCTGATGGACTACAGGATGGAAGGAGTACAGTGGAGGAGGAACTGCAAGCAGCGAGGCAGCATGGAGTCATTTCGTTTGAAATGAACACATGCGTGAAAGAAATAGAGCGAGTTTGAGCATCTCAGGAGATTTCAGGAAATGTCTAACGGCTCTATCTGTATGAGGCAGAACAGGTTTAGGATTGTTTCATCTAGAAATAAGTAGAACATGTTTACTGCTCTATCAACATACGGTATAAACATTTAGCCAGTTTATGACCACTCTATTATATCATAATTATTAAATAAGGTACAAATATAGAGCAGATTTGTGACTTTTATGTAAATGAGGTATAAATATAGAGCAGTGTATTGGCTGCTCTAGCTGAATGAGATAAGTCCATTTAAAGCTAACCTTTTTGAATGAGGTACAATACAGTATGCAGAAAAGTATGTCGACTGCTCTATGGACATTCTTTAAACATGTTTATTGACTGCTCTATCCAAATGACGCAGAGCAGATTGTTGACTGCTCTACCTATATGATGTGTAGCAGGGGGGTTCTGACTACTCTGTCTAACTGAAGCAGAGCAGATTTTGAATACTTGACCTATATGATGTATAGCAGGGTTCTTTTTAACTGCTCTGTCTAAATGAGGTGTGGCAGATTTTTGACTGCACTACTTAGGAGGTAGAGTATGGGTTTATTGGCCACTCTATCAAAATGAGGTATAGCAGGTTTTGACTGCTCTATCTAAATAAGGTATAGCATATTTAAACTGCTCTATCTAACTGAAGTAGAGCAGGGGTTGTTTTTTTACTTCTCTATCTAAATGAGATATGGCAGTATTTTGACCGCTCTATGTAAATGAGGTACAGCAGATTTTGACCGCTCGATGGAAATGAGGTATAGCAGATTTTGACCGCTCTATGGAAACAAGGTATAGCAGATTTTGACCGCTCTATTTAAATGAGGTAAAGCAGTTTTTTAAATTCTCTATCTAAATGAGGTATAGCAGTTTTTTGACTGCTCTTTCTAAATGAGGTACAGATTTTGTCCGCTCTATGTATACGAGGTATAGCAGATTTTGACCGTTCAAGATAAACGAGGTATAGCAGATTTTGACCGCTCTATGGAAACGAGGTATAGCATATTTTGACTGCTCTATCTAAATGAGGTAAAATGGCTTTTGACTGCTCTATCCAAATGAGGTATAGCAGTTTTTGACTGGTTTATCAAAATGAGGTAAAGCAGATTTATGACCACTTTATTTAAATGAGGTCAAGCATAGTAATGACTGCTCTACAAATACTACTTCTTGTATAAATAATGTAGAGATATAGAGTGCATTTATTTTGGTGTTATCTGAAAATGAGGTAAAGCAGATTTCTGACTACTCTAATTAAATTAGGTACAGCAAATAGGACCGCTCATTCTAAATGAGGAAAAGCTAATAGAGCTCATTTGTTCATGTAGGTTTCTGACTCCTCTAGATTAATTACTGTCTCATCTAAATAAGTCAGAAATAGCTAGAGCTAGTTTAAGACTAGTCTATATAAATGAGGAGACGTAGATGAGCTTCATGATCGCTCTCTCTTCATGAAGTAGAGAGGCAGAGCAGACAGAGGGCCAGTCTGAATAAATGGAGGAAAGAGGCGAGGCCCACGGGTGGGGAAATGAGGTGGTAAAAGCTCACCTTGCTCTCACTGGCACTGCAGCTCACCTGGCTGTACTGCCTGTCAAAGGTGTGCATGAGCAGTCGTAGACACTGAGGACCAGAGGAAGAGCATTACTATTAGACCACAAGTACCAGCATTTTACAAATTATTCAATGTTAACACATGCGTGTAAACTGTTGTAACATGAATTCCTTGTGTGGATAACACTCTAGACAGGGGCTAAGTAATGCAGTATTGTTATTTAAAATCTAATCTTAAAATTCTTTCAAAATATCTTTACTACCCCTCAACATAACACTATTTTAGTAATGGTTAAATTTAGCTAGCTAATTTTAAATCTGTTATCCCTACTGTTTAGTTTAGCTAGCTAATATTAAACAGAACCTGGATGACAGTAACTCTATTGTTCCTATGGTCACACCTAGCTAGATGATGTGATATCTGAAATCCTCTATTTTAATTAGCCAGAAAATGTTAAATCTACCATCCATTTAGTTAAATTATATCTAAATAACGCTAAACCTGTTATCATTTTTGTTGAATGTAGGTCAATAATTTCAGATCTAATTAGATTCTAACAATTTGATGTGAAATCTGGAATCAACAGAGATGCTTGAAAGTTTGTATAGAATTTTCGATATATCTGCATTAATATGACCAAAACATCGTCATATTTTAACACATGGTCTAAAAGTAGATAAAAAGAACCCAATTAAACAATTGAGAAAAAAATGTCTACTTGGTCATTTATTTATTGAGGAAAATGATCCGATATTACAGATCTGTGAATGGGGAAGGTATGTGCACCTTTGCTTTCAGTATCTGGTGTTACCCTCTTGTACAGCAATAACTGTAACTGTATGTTTGGGGAAACTGTTGATCAATCCTGCACATCGGCTTGGAGGAATTTTAGCCCGTTCCTCAGTACAGAACAGCTTCAACTGTGGGATGTTGGTGGGTTTCCTCACATGAACTGCTTGCTTCAGGTGCTTCCACAACATTTCTATTGAATTAAGGTCAGGACTTTGAGTTGGCCATTCCAAAACATCAACTTTATTCTTCTTTAACCATTCTTTGGTAGAACGACTTGTGTGCTTAGGGTCGTTGTATATATGTATATTGTTCTTCAGGCTAAAGTTAGTTAGATAGCATAAAATCTATTGTTTTTGAGATAAAAGTTAATTAGATAACAAAATGTATTGTTCTTGAGGCTAAAATTAGGTAGATAACATTAAATCTGATGTTTATTTGGTTGAATCTAATATCTAGGGTTCAATTTAGCTATCTAACCTTAAATCTTTCAGCCTTATGGATACATTTAGTCAGATTATGTCAAATCTGTCAACACTGCAGTTAAGTTTAGGTAGGAAACATTCAATATCACGCTTAGCTTTAGCTAGCTAACCATATATCTTTCAGACCTGTGGTTTAATTTGGCCAGATAACATCAAATCTGTCGATCAGTGTGAATAAATAGATAATGTGGAGGGAAAAAGTGATCACCTTGGCAGCCAGCTCCCTTTGTCTCTCATTGCTTCCATCCAGAATGGGGCTGCCTGCCAGATTGGGACTTGGAGATATGGGCGACTCCATCAGGTCTTTACTGCACAGAGACTCCTGACTCAGCAGCACAGATGCTTCCAGCTTCTCTCTCAACAGCAGGTAGTGTCTTGTCTTCTCCACCTACACACACACCATTTTTAAATTTAACTATCTAACATTATATCTGTATTTCCTATGCTTATACTAAGATGGTGGTAAATCTGGTGTTACATGTAGTTATGTAACATATAAATATTGTCTCTATTTTTAAATTTAGATAGCCAAACGTACATTTTCCAGCCTTATTGGTAAGGTTCATCTGTGGTGAAATTTAGCTAGATGATGTTGAATCTGTTGTTCCTATGATGAACTGTAGCTAGATGTCATTAAATATGTATCTTTGATTAAATTTAGCTAGATCATCTTAAAAGTTTCTGCCCTATAGGTAAGTTTAGCCAGATAATGTCAAATCTATCATCTATATGGTTACATGTAGCTAGATACCATTAAATCTGCCATCTTTGTGGTTAGATTTAGCAAGATGTCTTATCTCTTGTCCCTATGGTTAAATTTAGCCACCCAATATTAAATGTGGAGGAATATAGCTAGCTAGCCTGCTTCCTGCTTTAAGTGAAGCATATCACAAGTGACAATAATATAGTGATGTTATAATCTGTAATGGTGACGCTTGAAATAAACTGCTTTTTCTCCGCATGATTGTGTATGTTACACTACAGAATATATATTTGTGTCATATCGCTCCTACGTGAGAATATCAAAGAATGTTAAATGGAAAATGATGATGACGAAGCATGAAAAAAACAAGATACTCTGAAGAAAAGTGGGTGTTTTGGGGTATTATGACTACAGCTAACGAGTCGGGAACGTGTGCAGGAACGTCCTGGTCTCTGAAGTCCATACCTCTTGCAGGAGACTGAGCTTCTCCAACTCCCACTGATGATCCAGGATGAGACTGTCACTGCGAGGCCTCCATCCAGCGAGGTTCTCCTCACCACGAACGTATGCCACCGAGGTGTCCAACACACGTCGACGCCTCCTCTGCATTCCTGACCACACACACAGATTCCGATTGGTCAGAAGGTGTTGATGAATTTTCTATAAAGAGCAGCTCTGACAGTAGCGCAGCTGCAACTCACAGGTTTATATTAATGCGCTCGTTCCTGTAGTAATATTTTACCGTTTCTATAGTAACAGCTCGTTCAGAGGGACGTGCGCAACGGACGCTAAACTAATAATAGACACATTTTTTAAAAAACATGCATAATCACTGATATGCCGAAGGGTTTTTTTGTTTTTTGTTTTTAACATTTATGGAAGGAGTCTCCAGTATCAGCACTTTGTGACAGTCAATTTGAGAACTTTGTAAGATTTCCAAGGAATTTACACTTCTTTGTGGTTTCTCTGTAACATGACAAGCTGCAATTTTTTTCTCTCTTCTTATTAACATGAAGAGAGGGAACAAAGGGAGGGGACAATCAATAAATGATGAAAATTTATATATATATATATATATATATATATATATATATATATATATATATATATATATATATATATATATATATATATATATATATATATATATATATATATATTTTTTTTTTTTTTTACTTTTGTTTTAATAAATGATGTTTTTATTACCAAAGAACACATTCTCCATTTGTAAGTCGCTTTGGATAAAAGCGTCTTCTAAATGAATAAATGCAAATGTACCTGGACTTCCAACATCCGCCAGATGGCACAGGCTGAGCTCATACACTCCAGTCACACGATTACTGAAATAAAATAAAAGAGGAGAAAAAAAACAACAACAATTACCCAAATAATCAGCAGACAGGTTATGGTCAGTTAAAGATAAGAGGACTGACTATAAAAGAAAATGGCGAAAGAAACGGGACAGACAGGACGGGACAGTCCATATGATAACCAGCATGCTAAATTGTTGGTAAGGTAACTGGTGCTAATGTTAAGTAAAAGTATTAACATGACTGACATGTTTTACATTACACAACGTTGGCTGAGAGTCGCAGAACCCGCTGCACGTGTTCTAATCGTACGTTGGTTTAGAAATAAAGGTTCTCACCCCTCTAAGGGCCTGAGAGCTCCGGTGCTGAACAGGTTCCGGATGGAGCGTGATGCGGGAAGCTTGGCGTCTCTCGAGTAGAACACCATGCAGAAGTCTTTGGTGACGACCGTAGGCTGGGTGCAGTTCTCCATCTGAGGGGTTGCAATAAAATAATCTCTTAATTACTCAGCAGCCCGAAAGAACAAAACATGCAAACGATAAGGACTAGCATTAATGAGCAAAGTTTATTTAAAGAAAATGTCTTTAATATTTAATATTTAATTATTTATTTATTTATTATTTTAAAGGACTTTTTGTTTGTTTGTTTGTTTGTTTGTTTTTTTAAATCTCCAAATCCATAATGACATGATTCTGGAAACTGAAAAAAGGTTCAAAAAAATCATTTTAAAAGACAAAATGATTACAGCCAATCATGTTGCAATATGCTAATAATTATTATTTCTGTTTTTATTATTAGTGTACAGATACATAAAAATAAAAAAGTCTCTGGAGCTGAGCAGGTCGTTAGAACATCTGGGTTAAAGTTTGAGTGTAACGAGTTTTTTCTTCATAAAATAAAACAGCCAATCAGGTTGCGATTATGTAAATTATTATCATAATTCATTCAGAGGACATGTGAGTGTGCAGTATGTTAAAATAATTTTTTTTTAAAGAAATAACTCACCAGAGCTCACTAGAAAATCTGGCTTATTGAATATGAACACTGAATCTGACATGTTATTGCATCATAATATGTAACAGCCAATCAGGCTGCAATATGCAAATTACAGGGTTGTGTTCTGAGATACTGTACTGGGCGAGATGACATTGTGATATTGCAGAGTTTGTCATTAAGTCGTTATCATCGGGTGTCCATGCTTTAATAATTCTGTGTTACTGACTGAGAATAGTAACCGACTGAATTTTTTTTAAATCCCCCTTTTTCTTTGTGAAACACTTTAACTTTTATAAAGACTAAATACAAATCTCTGAACTTATGGTGATCCCTGTTGTTGGGTTTTTAACAAAATGATATATCCAAAAGATTTTTGAAAATTTCATGCTACATTGCCCACCGCTAATCACACAATTAGCGTGAGCTAGTTCTATTGCTAGCTAAAGTGTTATAGCTATAACCACAATCTAAAATTATCACCCACAATGCTAATGTACACCCGAGAACCCTTCCACGTTCACATTTAAGCCTTTAAAGCCGACGGTCTGAATGTTATGGCTGGAAAGCGCACTTTAAGATAAGTGTATTTTACCGCGAGGTACGCTGAGAGCGTGATGTAGATTTTCTCTCCATACGGTGTGACCCGGTTCAGGAGCAGGGAGTTGTGCATGGAGCTGTCCCATGCCGCCTCAAACCGATAAAACGTCCTGCCGGCCATCGTACCAGGAAACAAGAAACATTAAAAAATTGGCAAATAAGATGATCATTGTATTGTAGGGTATGACATGTTCCAATTAAACTTTCGCATCAAGATCGTTACCTAACTATCACGGTTAACAGTGTAGCCACAATGCTGAAAACACATTACTACAATAATGTATGAGGAATAAAAGTTTAAATGAACCGTTATACCGCATTTTCACTGCACATGACCTGTGGATACGACGGAAGTCGCCCCCTAGTGGCTGTCATATTGCATTTGGTGTTTCAATTTGCAAGATTTGGCTACTTTTTAATATCCTTTTAAAGACTTTATCTTTTTGTTTGTTTGTTTGTTTGTTTGTTTTAAAAGAGCAACTTTTTGAACAGATGTTTGCAGCTGTCCTGTCTTGATATGTCTCTCTGGCTCACATCACAGTGTCCAGAAAAATGTACTCACCAATCATGATGATACTATCATAACTGATGATCATGCATATGCAAATTAATCTCTGTGGTGACTTCTAGCTACTTATTGAGCATGCAATAACTACTTTCACTGTCTGTGTACACTGATCGTGTTTGCACTAAGACACTACATAAAATGTGGAAAAATGTTGACAATTTTACTCCCTGCGTATATTTCCGACAGAGATAAAATACACATCTGAGGTATACGTACTTAGCCAGCTATCTAGTTGAGGAGAACATAATGCCTAGATAACCTAGCTAACATCAGCTAGCTAAGAGGAAAAAAGGAAGCTCTGAAGAACCTATGACGCGGTTTGTCTATTAAGTAAACGCGGAATTAGAAAAACAAAACCGTGAACAATTTTGTTTGATTCAAACTTTCAGACACGTGTTTGCCGAATCACTCCAAAAATATATATATATTTCAGCACATCGACATTGTCACACAAAATGGAAAACTGAGCCCTGGTGAGACTTGAATGATGTGAATTACACACGAATGACCTCCGGTCGTTTGTCAGAAGCAGTGAAAAGACGGCGTTAGTCAGAGGGAACGTTTTATCTGTCGCAGAATGATGAGGTTCTTAGCAAAAAAGGAAATATGATATGAACATCAACTTTGTCCAAAATAAGAAATCTTAGAAGACAGCTTTCCTCATGCTGCCTTACCTGCCAGTGGGACCGATTGAATCTCAGAAGCGCAAACACTACAGAAGAATGCAGTTACTCTACTTAGTCTTAAAGCATCTCATGCAGCACTGTATATCCTGCTGTAACTGATTATCAGCACATGCCTAGAGAATCACAACATGCCAGCGCAGAGAAAGGAGGAAAAATGAAGACAATACCTATGGTCAATTCCCAAGGAAACGCTAAGAGGATGTACAGCAAGAGAAAAGTTGGACAGTTAGAGTGCAGTGAAAATCAGATGCATTCACCTGGACGTTAGTGTTTATTTACTAGTCAGATCAGTAAAGGCGTGATAAAGTCACCCTACGCTTCAGAACATATGTTTTTCATAATTAAGATCTGTCCAGGGGAAATGAACATGACATGACATAACATCCAATCAGGTTGCAATATGCAAATTACAGACCTGAATTTGATTATACTCTGAACTTGAAAGGGTGGGGGGATTATACTCAACATAGTTACAGTAGCATTGATCAAATCTTCGTCTGCAGTCATCCGTTCCATTTCAGCAGACAAGACAAAACGTCTAATTTTTAAAAGGTTTTTTAAATAAGAAAACAGCGAGCCAAAAGTCCAGAACGAGTTGATAATTATTAGCATCTCCTTTGTTATTGAACCGAGCAAAGACTCTACCGTCCCGCCGAAGCAATCAACTGGCTCACAAAACCCAAGGCTCGGGAATTCACAGGTCAAAGTTCTCCTAGATCATGCATCATCAGCATGAAGTGAAAGTAACCACCAGCAGTCCTTTCCCCTTCAGTGAATCGTTTTTTCCTCCAGGTGAATTAGATTTGAAAATAAAAGCAGAATAAAAGCGGCCCTTTTTTTGTAGCATGTATCCATATCGCCGTAGCAACGGGTCAAAAACGGGTTGGAAATGCAACACAGCAAAATCCCAGGTGTCGAATGAACACTTTCAGAGTTCGTGTGTGTCCATGTGGACGTAATATAAACACTGTACGGTGTTCATTCAACACTGGCGACTCTGCTGTGTGTGAATTAAACATAAAAGCTGTTAATGGGGGAAAAAATCAGTTTTGAAAGACTTTATAAAGTTTATAGTAAATGTGAACTCGTGATCTCATTAAAATGAGTAAAAGCAGTAGCTGTCGTTAAACAGATAAAACAACAGGTGTTTTTAAGAAAGTCGTGTGTGAGAGTGTGTGTGTGTGTGTGTGTGTGTGTGTGTACCTGTCTTCGTAAGAAGGTTTAAGGTAGCTGGAAGAGAGGATGTTGAGGGACAGGATGTTGGGGTCGATGATGGTCTCGTCAGCTTCAGGTGTGTTACGGATTCGACCTGAAGGGACAAATTACGGAGCGTAATTTAAAATCAAGCTTAAAAGAAGTGACATGAAGATAGTTTTCTATAAATCTTTCAGTAAATCAATATTCCAGCAGCTCCACCAGTGCTTAGATCAAAGCAAATGAAACCTTTCAAAACTGTTTAAAAGAAGATGAAAGATGAAAAGTAGAACTGCAGTTTATGGACATTACAGTATTTGTTATGATTATTAAAATAATTTCATGCTTTTTGGACGTTTTTCCAGCAGGAAGGTTGCGATTTTTAGCAAAGCTGCGATTTTTTGCGATTTAAAACTCACCAATAACAAGCTCCTTCACTTCCTTCCATACGATGTCATGTCCTGTCTCGTGAGCTATAGTCACTCTGATCCTCCTCTGGATGCCCTGTAGAGAGAAAAAAACAAAAAAAAACATTATATATTATTTATTTAAATATGTGGACAATGATGAGTAAAAAAGAAAAAACATTTAAATCCGTGTTTTTTCATCAGAATTTTCTTCTCCGTTTCTACATTGAATTTCTTTCTTTTTATATTTAGTATATTGTATACGTACTTCTGCTTTTCAACACCTTATTCTACACTGTGTGTAAATATTAGGGCTGTCAATAGACTAAAATGTTTCACCGAATTAATCACACGATGCGCCGATCAACTGATGGAATACATCGCAATTAATCAATGGATTTTGGCTGAGAAATTACCCCCCAACAGATCATTTCAAGTCATTACTGTGTTTGATGAGAAAACCATTGAACAGACGTTACAAAAAGTTGCTTTAGAAGGAAATCTGTTATTTGATTTGATTCAACATAGAATTTATTACACATAACCTTTGAGGCTGTATCAAAGGACGCCGTTTAAAATGCTTCCATCGACCCCCTTCCAGCCCAACAGAGGCCATGCATTATTATTATTATTATTATTATTATTATTATTATTATTATTATTATTATTATTATTATTATTATTATTATCCTTTCTTTCTTTCTCACTCATTTTCTTGAGTGTTTTCTCACTACATCATTTTATCCCGAGAAAATATCGCGCTTTGTGAATGGGGCTGGGGTTAAATGCACGTTGGCGACTTTGCCATCATAAATGTGATAGTGTAATTAGGCGCTGTAGAGATGGACATTGTAGAGAGTGTGTGTGTGTGTGTGTGTGTGTTAAGAGGACCTGGTGCAGCAGGAAGGTTCCGTGGCAGGGCATTCCCACCCTGTGATCGACCACGGCTGGGATGTAGCTGAGAAACAGGGAGAAGATCCAGATGAATAAATGCACAGTGAGATAAAGAGTCATGAAGCTGTGTGTTATTGTGACACTCACTCGCCGTTAGCCTCCAGCTCACAGATCTCAAAGAACACCATCAGGTCGTATTTACAGTGACACGGACCGGCCGAGGAGCGAGCCATCGCACTCAGCTTAGTCGCCGGAACTGAGAGGCAAAACACAGAAAACGCAGCTTTAATAATCATGACGAGCAGGAAGAAGAAGTAGAAGAAGGGGGAGAAGAAGGAGGGGAAGTAGAAAAGAAGAAAAAGGAAATGTGTGAAAAGTGTACGTGTGTGTGTGTGTGTGTGTGTGTGTGTGTGTGTGTGTGTGTGTGTGTGTGAGACTCACCTGGTTTGGACAAAGGCATGACACGAGGGAACTGACGTCTCGATGGCCGCAGAGGACTGAAAACACACACACACACACACAGACACATTATTACTATTATTAATATTAAATAATTTTTCCCATTTTCTCTCCAAACCCGTCTTGGCCGAGCCCCGCCCTCCATCCGCGAGACACATGAAGCCAATGAAGTGTGTCTTTTTGAGCTGCTGCGCTCGCTGAGTCACAGAAAGCTCTATCTACTCTCTTCCACATACCTGAGCTCACAGACACCTGTGATTGGTCAGTGTGAGGAGAGAGAGAGTGAGAGAAAGAGAGCGAGAGAGAGAGAGAGAGAAAGAGAGAGACGGGTTCTTACCTGATGAGGTCTTTACACAAAGGAGGGAACGGCTGTTTCTGATAATGTCCAAACACCTCGAACACTATGGGCTGAGTCTTAATGTACTCCACAAACGATTTAGTCACGTCCACCGTGATCTGCAACAACAAAAACACAAATAAAGACACACACACATACACACACACACACACACATACACAAGAAGAAGAAATAGAATGACAGATGTTCCAAGATACACAATGAATAAAGATAAAAAAGTAAATAAACACACTGACGTTCTGGACGTGGTAGAAGCCCAGCGGCGGCCCGCGGCCCGTGTTCTTCAGCGGCTCTGTGGAAAACGCCTCGTCATGCCGGTGGATGAAGCTGGACATGTAGAGAACATGTAGGTTTATTTAAAGTAATTGTTATTAAAACCTTTAAAATGGCTGAAATTCATTTCCAGAAGATTTTATTACTTTATTCCTTAATGCCTTAATCTGTAGGTTTTCAGTAGGAGCTGTTTACTGCCGTATTGTTGCGTAAACAGTTCTGACATTTGTCCATATTTCCATTTGAAGTGATTTACTCTGTAATTAGTTTGGATGAAAATGTTTCACCTGATAATATCACTCACTGTAACGGATGATCATCATTTCACTGACAGAATTTTTTTTATAAATATTAAAGACGTGCATCGTTATGTAGAGGTCACGATCACTCTATCACCACTTACCTCCAATTATGTTCATGAGTCATCAAGGAATGAAATATAATCCTTTCTTATAGTCCTATATAATAATAATAATAATAATAATAATAATAATAATAATAATAATAATAATAAATAGCAATGATCATGATGATGATCATGATAAAAAATAATGTTAATGATAATAATGATGATAATGATAATAATAAGAATACTAATAATAGAAATAATAATTATGCTAATAATAATAATAATAATAATAATAATAATAATAATAATAATCAGTCTCAGGGTGGTGTGGTGAAGCAGAGATACTGTTCCCATCCATAAGTTAATTCTTTTCACATCCCTGGGTGTTTTATTCCTCTTATACCACAGCAATTTGACAATCACAATTATTTATTATAAAATGACATCACGATTTGTATTTTACATTATAGCAGCCAGAAACGGCTAGTCATTCCCTCACCGGCCTCTTCTCTATTCTCTCTTGTGAAGTTAATAAACAAAACGTGAACTCACTTGAACTGGCAGAAGATGTCGGCGTACTCGGCGGAGATGCTGGACGCCTGCAGGACGGTGACTCTGAAGGTGAAGCTGCTTCCAATCTTCAGGTGTGAAAGTGTTTGTTCCTGTATGGCATCCCCTACACCCTCCACACCTTCCTTCTGAGGACTGCCAGGGACATCCGGAGTGACTGACGGAAAGAAACCCCACAATCGGGAGTTATGGTGGACTTAATACCATTAGAAAATCTTATCATTATCTTATTATAAATATATCTCATCCTATTCAAGTGCACAAAAAGTCATTTTATTCCCACATTAAGGACATGGAGGATTGTTTTATTATGGATAAAATTGTGAATAAAATGACATTTTCTCCATGAGCGTAGCAGAAGAGTGATCGGTCAGCTTATCCTTCAAACCATCGACACGTGGTTTTCTTTACAGGAGAGTGCATAAAATTAACACGAACATTAGCATTGATTTAGTAATTCAACAATTGCTCAAGAACCTCAGAGGTATGAACTATACACAGTTGTATAATCAATTCAGAAAATGGATTTTAGCCGGTACATAACATGACTCTCAATATGGGGAACTTTCCCAGCATAACTATTGGGCTTATATCCTTGGCCCAGTCTCAGACTCTGTATTAAACTGGTAGCCATAGGCTATTAGCTACATTAGCTTTGTAGCTCCAGTCAACACTGTTGTGATGTTTCCTTTAATTCCCAACATCATGTCATCTCTCACGTACTTGGGCATGTGTTGTTGTTGACCTCGTCGGCTGAGAGACTCGGTTCAGCGTTTTGTCCTTCTCCCTCTACGATGCGCAGTTCCTCCTGAGATGTGTTAGAGTGAGACATCCCACCTACACACGACTCTGTCTGAAACTGAGCACAGTCAAAACACTGCAGTGTCACTAGAGTAACGTATAAACAGTGTAACATGTAAACAGAGTAACGTGTAAACAAGTTATGATGTCAGACTCATGACATTGAAACTAAAGCGTTGCAGACCTTCTCGAACTGCTGATCCTCAAATGAGATCTTAGCCGTTCCTGACTGTCTGACGCCCGAGCCATAATCTGGAGCTTCTTCATCAGCTGTGAGGACAAACAACGAGGTATTTATTTCCAGATCGGTTACTGGAATAAAACTGCTTGTGTTTATTTAGAGCAAATATTTAAGGGTGATATCAGGATTGGGGGAGGGGCCAGTTCTATTTAAACTTATTTGTAAATTATGGGGAGGGGCCAAAGCAATTTGGTGTGATTTTAAATTTGGGGGAGCTCTATTTAAAGTGATCTGTAGACTGGGGGAGTGGCCAGGCCTATTTAGGTGAGTTGTAAATTTTGGGGAGGGGCCAGGTATATTTAAGCTGATTTGTACATTTTGGGGAGGGGCCATTGCCATTTGGTGTGATTTATTCATTTGGGGGCGGGGCCAGGCCTATTTAAGGTGATCTGTAGATTAGGGGAGAGACTAGGCCTACTAAGGTGAGTTGTAAATTTTGGGGAGGGGTCAGGTCTATGTAGGTGATTTGGAATTTTGGGGGAGAGGCCTGAACTATTTGGGTGAGTTGTAAATTTGGGGGAGGGCCAGGCCTATTTAGGTCATTAGCAAATTTGGAGGAGGACCCAGGCCTATTTAGGTGAGTTGTAAATTTAGGGGAGGGGCCAGGCCTATTTACGTGATTTGTAAACTTGGGGGACGGGCCAGGCTTATTTAGCTAAGTTGTAAATTTGGGGGAGGGCCAGTTCTGTGTAAGGTGATTTGTAAATATGAGGGAGGAGTGAAACGATTTAAAATGATAGATTCATCATTCATTATTTATTCATTATGATTAATTCAGTTTTGTGCATTTGTTTTTCTTTGCTGTTTCTGTTGTGCTCAAAAACAATGAAGAAAAAATATAAAAACTCGTTTACACGTATAGCAGCTACGTATTTTCACGGCTTCTGCTGAATTTCTGTATTCCCTCACTAACAACACATTTATCACTACTGAACAACTGAATTAAGCAAAAAACAAAAAAAGTGCACTTCATATGGACTCATGCACCTACTGTACACGCTACATCAAATATTTCTAATGACCATAAATGGTATGTCTGTAGATTAAATGGAAACGGAAATGTAGAAATTAGGTGAAGGTACCTGAGACGGCCTGGACGGCGACCCGGAGGAAACCCTTCACCTCGCCTTTCTCACTCACTATCGCCACACGGTGCACCAGAGGGACGGGGTACAGCAGGTTACTCAGGTACACAAACGCCCTGTGGTGGACGAGAGAAAGAGTGCGAGAGAAGATCAGTTAGAAGAGAAAAAAACGAGTGCAGGGTGAGAACCGAATTGGGCATTTTTTATTCCTGAAGGTCGACGCAGCCACACCACCACTGCACACAACAACACGACACTGATGCGCAAAAAAGCAACCAAACAGGAAGCTGCTCCGGCAAAAAAGCGAACAAAGCATCTGCTGCTCGTCTCTTAAAACCCAGTGAGCCCCACCGTTCTCAATAAAAACAAAGGAGAGGAGAGTCAACATCACAGCTAATTCAGTTCAACTCTATTCTGTGAAGTGGATTGAATGGATGCTTACTTTTATTTGCAGGTTACCCTTATAAAAACCTTCATAACACATGCATAAACACTGAATAACACATTTATAGACCAACAGTCGTGCCTGGGGGCAGGATTGAACCACATTTGAAATATTTTATGACATTTTCACATGCTTATTCGTTGTTTTCCAGAGCAACTGAGCTAGAATGATGTTCAAAAAAGGTCAATGAAGGCATCATTATGATTCCTCCATATTCGCCCAGACAATAAACCAACACAAGTTTGTTTCCTCATATTTTATTGGCTACCAGCTGAGAAAAGCTCAGACTCTCTTTGAAAGCTGCTACCCAGTCAGCTACACTTTGAGTATCTTTGCTACTTGTAGCAAAATACTGTCCAATATTGCTAGCTAGTTAGTGTTGTAAATGTAGGTAAACTAATATCTACACTACTTGTAGCAACACTACTGTGTACTACTGCTAGCTAGTTAGCAACATTGGACAGGAGTGTTGCTAAAAGTAGCCAAATAATTTGCTGAACTCCTTTCAAATTACTTGATTTGAAACGTAGCGACTCAGCCAGCTTTACCTACGTTTCACAGTAGCAAGCTGGTTTCTAAGGAGTTAAAATATTTCAGTTTGAGTAGATAGTACCATTTTAGTTTTGTTACTTCCACCTGAATTTCTGCATCTTGTTGGTAGACTTGAAAATTAAGCTGTTTCTTATGAACAACAGGCCAAATATTTGTGCTGTTTGTAATTATATTTAATTGAAGGAGAGCTTAGCTAACTATTTTAAAGCAATGCTGTTAGCAAGCTAGTCAGCATGTCACAGAATCTGGCTAGTCAGTTACAGTCTGATAAAACCACATTGAAACAGCTTGACTGGGTTACATTGGCTTGGAGAATAAGGAATAAGCAGTCCTACTGCATGTGATAATGAACAAAAATGTGTTAATAAACACAAAAGAAAACAAAATAGCCAATGTAGTTAGCAGAGTAGAAGTTAGCATTGGGTGATTGAAAATCTATTAAAATAAATGTGAATGTACTGTAGTGTTAAACTATTATTAAATGTGCAATTACTATTAAAAAATGTATGGCTATTCAATTTATAACACTGTTAAGATGAATCATTGTTTAAAGAAATAAATAAGCTAGTAAGACAAAAAAATCGATTCTAGCTTTATTTTTTTTTACTGCAATGCATGTTTATTTATCTCTCAAGTCATCTTAGAAATACGCAATATAATAAATAAATCTTTTCATACATATGCATACATTTTTCTATAAATGTTATTCAATGCTTATGCATGTCTTACGAAGTCATTATGTATAAAGGCTTTATATCTAGATGAAAGATTACAATCGCACATTCGCTTTACTTCATCCTACAATCCTCTTCTTTTTTCTTTTTTTTAAATTTAATTTAGAAAGTATTTATAATCATTCCTGCCTGCTTAATTTAAGTGGGTTTAAGGCCGTCTCTGAGTGGCCATGGGTGTGGCAGGAGGGTACCAGAGGGGAGGAGCTAATGTCAAGATTGGTGAGGCGCAAAAAATTACAGCATGCGCAGATAAACAAAAATGTAGAGTGATCCAAAAACAAATCGCAAATTTGGCTCTGACGGATCAGATGCAAACCGGGAAAAAAATATATAGACGGGAAACAGAAGGAAAGTTTAAAGTAATAATAATAATAATAATAATAATAATAATAATAATAATAATAATAATAATAATTAAACATTAAAACATTAACCAAACATGAATTTCACTTCACGTTAACTCAAAATTTAAACTAAAGTCAACACACATCACAGTTCTCTTGGTGTTTAATGTGTGCAAGCCAATAAGGATGTGTAAAGCCAATCGAAAAAAAGATTCAAATGTTGGTATAAAAATATTCGAGCTCTGGCATGCCTGGGCAAGACCACTGCAGTCGAAACCAGCTCTTTCATTGTGACCTTCATCAGCTGATACAGCACAAAACAAAACTAACCAGATGTGTCCTGATGTCAGTACCACAGAAATAAATAATTTCAAACATATATAGAAACAAAGTGGATTTTCTGTGGATTGAAGTACTCATGCCTATTGGTTACAAATAATAATGTTAGCTATAGTGTCATGAAAAAGTATTTCTTCTATCTTTATTGGTCTCCACTCCTGGAGAGGAGAACAATGGTGTTGAATTTCCTCCATTTGTACACAATCTCTCTGACTGTGGATTGGTGGAGTCCAAACTCTTTAGAGATAGCCTTGCAATCTTCTCCAGCCTGATGAGCATCAACAACGCTTAGTTTCTGAGGTCCTCAGAAATCTCCTTTCTTCCCACCATGATACACTTCCACAAACAAGTTCAGACTTTGAAAGATCCCTATTCTTTAAATAAAACAGGGTGCTCACTCACACCTGATTGTTGTCCCATTGATTGAAAACACCTGACTCTAATCTCACCTTCAGATTAACTGCTGATCCTACAGAAGAGGTTCACATAATTTAACCACTCACAGATATGTAATATTGGAACCTTTTCCTCAATAAGTATAATATTTCTGTCTCATTTGTTTAATTGGGTTCTCTTTATTTACTCTTAGGACTTGATGATGTTTTAGCTCATATTTATGCAAGAATATAAACTCAGCAAATAAAGAAATGTCCCCTTTTTCAGGAAACGGTATTTTAAAGATAATTTTGTCAAATTCAAATAATCTTTACAGATCTTTATTGGAAATGGTTTATACAATGTTTTTCATGCTTGTTCAATGAACCATAAATAATTACTGCACATGCACCTATGGAACAGTCCTTAAGACACGAACAGTTTACAGGTGGTATGTGATTACGGTCACAGTTACAATAAATAAGGACACTAAAGAGACTTTTCTACTAACTCTGAAAAACACCAGAACAAAGATGCCTAAGGTTCCTGCACACCTGTGTGAACATGCCATAGACCTGCTGCATAGACCCCCGGAGGCATAAGGACTGCCGATGTGTTCAGAGCAATAAACTGTAATGGCTGTAATGTAAGATGCCTGAGACAGCGCTACACGGAAACAGGAAGGTCAGCTGATTGTCCTTGCAGTGAAAAATTACATGTAACCAGTTGTTGAAAGTTTTTAAGCTAATACAAATATTTACACACATTAAGAAATTTGCTAGAAATAAATGCAGTTGAATGTGAGTTTCCTTTTTTGCTGAGTGTAGAAAATTCTAAAGGGTGCACAAACAAACCAAGCACCACCATACCACCCCAAAATATAAACAAACCAGCAGCCTAATTTAAAGCAGCGTGACTTTGACCAGGCAGGTACTAAGGATGATTGAATGAATGCTGTAAATGCATCACACAGTATTTGTCCTGTGAGCTTCATATCTGAGCAATCATTTGCATCTGCATGAAAGTGAACACCTCGCACTTGCTCCACTTTTCTGTTGGGATGCCAGTCACGATAACCACCTCTACGCTCACCCCGATGCCCCATGAATACCTTCTGGGTGCAAAAAACAAAAGCAAAAAAAAAAAATAGTGCTATTCATATCAGTATCTATTTTGAACACATTATCAGATTTTCTGAATAATGTATTCTTATTTGTTTAGATATCATATGTGTGTGTGTGTGTGTGTGTGTGTGTGTGTGTGTGTGTGTGTGTGTGTGTGTGTGTGTGTGTGTGTGTGAAAGAGCTGGTTTCCTCTGGCAGCGAAGCTCCTGAAGCCTCACCAACCTTCCCACTAAACAGAACAGAGGCCAGCGGTCGTAAAATGGGTCCTGGCCTCGGCACTGATGGCCCTCCTCCACACTGATCTCATCGTCCAGGTCCTCCAACTCCTCCTCCTCCTCCTCCTTCCCATAATGCCGCTCGTCTGCGAGCTCGGTTACGTCCGAGTTGGGCTCGGAGAGGGTGGGGGAGGGGGAGGGGTCTCTCATGCGCTCGCTCATGCACGTGTTCAGAATGGGAGTGCTGGTGCAGCCAGAGACACGGGAACTGGGTTAGTACACGCCTTCACAAGAACACACAGACACACGCGCACACACACACACACACTTTCACATTTGCACTTACGCCCTGATTTATTGAGACCTCGAATAACATCTAACACTTTACATTTACTAATCCTATGTTCACACTAGCAGGTGATAGGTCCCTAATGTCGCTATTAGCCCGTCTAATCATGTCATGTCGTGACCACTACTGTTGTCGTTTGTGTCTGTGTCCTGTCCAGCATTTCTTTTTATTCCGTAGTAGTATAAAGTATACACAGATCAGCCATAACATTAAAACCACCGACAGGTGAAGTGAGTAATGTTGATTATCTCGTTACCGTGGCACGTGTCAAGGGGTGGGATATATTTATTAGGCAGCAGGTGAACAGTCAGTTCTTGAAGTTGACATGTTGGAGTCAGGAAAAATGGGCGTGTGAAAGGATCTATGCGAATTGTGATATCTATACATCGGGGTCAAAGCTTCTCCAAAACAGCAGGTGTTGTGGGGTGTTCCCGGTGTGCAGGGGTTAGTATATACAATCAGAGTGAAAACTGGTTGCTTGATTTACACTTTACGCACACTGCTTTGTGCTAGCGCCGTACACCCACCAAAGGCACCAACCATCTCTGCTTCTTCTTTCCAAGCTTCATTTTTCTTCATAATGTCTCTATACATATTTAAAGACAGTCATATATGACAGGATAACGTGTGACACTGGAGGATTCAATCACACTGCTAAATGAATGTACAGTATTAGCATAAACTCCACCCAGTATTTTACATGTCTCGCTAGAAACGCACAAGATTTCACATTCTTTAAGGCAGAAACGCAAAACGGACACATTGCTGATGTGGAAGATTACAAATCCTTCGTAAAAACCCTGACAGTAAATCAGTCATTACATTTTTCAGGTGTTTATCAAGCACGTACACATTTTTAGTACATCAGGGCCTCGATCACATAAGGGCTCATTTCTACACACTCACAGAATCTCGTGTTTAATGTGTATCAGGTTGATTTGTGTAACAGTGCTTGTTTTAGTACCATTAATTCCAAATACATACGCCAGCTGTTCTCTTGTGCTGTGGCGCATTATATCGTTCTCCTAGTTTCCTCCAAAGCAAACTGGATTTTCCTAGTACAGTAAGATCAGCTGAAAGGATCATTAAAAGGAGGAAGGAGTCTCCAGTATGAGCGACACTGGACATCTGACTGACCGACATCTTCAGGACAGAGAAGGTTTTGTTATAAAATCTGGACATTTACATAAGAACAAAGCGACTCAGTCCAGCGTTGGTTTGTATATCTGTGTGAAAGCAGAAGCTCAGCTGCTGCATCCCAAAGCATCGAGAAGCATGGCACACCACACACACACACACACACACACACAGACCGGTACTGACCTCCCAACCAGGCGGAACCAGGGGAAGCGATCATAGAAGGGGTCACCGCCAGTCAGGGCGTGGTCACAGTCATCCACGGTGCTGCTGGGAATATCAGCTGCTCGATCGTACATCTCCCTCATCAGGTCCAACCTCTGCCTGCAAAAACATTTAAAACTTCAGTTTCCCTTCACAGTGATAATCTGGTAGCTGTAATCACGATCCACATTTCCATCACACATATACATACATATATATATACTGAAAATAGTTTTTTTTCATTATTTATTTAATAAAATAATCAATTCCTACAATCAATATAATTAAATAAATTATTAAATAAAACTATTTTAAAGAAGAAATTATTAAACTTTTTTCAACATTTAAAATGATACAACCCCGATTCCAATAAAATTTTTAAACTGAGGAAATGTTCCACTTTAATTTTAAAATAAGGTCAATTTGAATTCAATGGCTGCAACACGTCTCAGAAAAGATTTCTTTTTCTTTTCTTTTTCACCCTTGATCCTTGCGCACAGAGATTTCTCCAGATTCTCTGAAACTTTTGATGATACTGATTGATCTATTGATGACATGTTGAGGAACATTATTCTGAAATTGTTCCACAAATTGTAGACGCTGAAATGAAAGTACAACTCAAACTGAATGTCTCGCCCTTGTCCTGTCTTTCACGGCGATGATGTTCAGTCTCCATTGAGAGTAAAACTCTACAGTACGATAAAAATGTTCAAAATGCAAACGTGGTCATCCTGTCAGTGGCTGGAATTAGCAACATTAACCTCATAGCATTAGCATTTTACTCATGCTACTACCGCATAAGTACTGTATACATAACTGAATTCAATACCTTAATTTATCTAAGGTCCAGTAATGAGTGGCTCCGTTCTTCTGATCCTGCACCTCCACAGCTACGATGGTGCGAGGGAAAGGTCTCTTCTCACGGTCTTTAGCCACGCTGGGAGGCAGGAGATCAGGAGGGAGCGGGGAGTAAAGCGTGTCTGTCAGTAAAACAAACTGGAACTGAACCTGGCGCACACACACACACACACACACACACACAGACAGAGCAAAAATCAGCTAATACCAATTAAAAACAAGTATATTGTATATCCAATAAACCACATGGCACATCTAGTATCTAGTTATGTTGCAGGTTGAAATGTCAAAGATATAAGAGCTTTGAAACATGACTAACTTGTTTCACCAACATTCTATTAGAATGGCAAGTGTAACAATAAATGGAGAGAAAACTACGATTTGTTGCTCTCTAATGAATAGAAATGCCAATCGTTGGCATATCCATTAGAAATAAAACAATTGGCGGTGTGCTGTTATTGGAAAATAATCAACTTAAGGGTGTAAACAGAAACCGTGCTTCTCTTAAAGTTTGCATCACTTCACCCTGTTGTGGAATATTTTCAATAACAGCACGACTTCTTACATAACACACAATCATAACATATCTATATATATATATATATATATATATATATATATATATATATATATATTAAGTTCAGTTAGTGAAGCTGTCAGACTGAACTGAGACCTTCTCTTACCTTCTTCTTGAGCTCGACGCTGATGGCGTTGGCCTCTTTGAGGAAAATGGCGTTGCCCCACAGCAGGTCCCGCAGTGAGGTGAACTGGTAGAAGCGCCATTTCCGGAAACCCCAGAGTGCCAGCTCGGTTTCACGCTTAGTCCACGGCACTGCATGACATTAAAACACGCATGTCTGAATTTGATATTATTAACATAAACGGCTTCGCGTTTTTCTTGCTCAAAACAAGTGCGCCTGAGTTGCGACAACAAGTGTATCGTAGGGAAGTGTATTGTTTTTGCAAATAATCTCTAATAATTTAGACTCTGGGCTAAACACCTTAACACAAACCAACACATTTCTCACGTTTGTGTGTTATTTTACTATATTGTCTATATTTAAATATAGATCATTATATTCATCTAGATCAATTAGAAACCGGGACTTCTCTTTGACTACAAAAATAAAGTATGGTGTTCCACAAGGCTCTGTTCTAGGGCCACTGATTTTCCCCCCTATATATTCTAACTCTGAGTACAATCATTCGTATACATTGGTATATGCAAAGACTTTCCGCACACTTAGGTGTCCCGTGTCCTGTCATTGGTTGTCTCTCTTGTGTCTCCCAATTACTCTCACCTGCTTTCAGTTTGCTCTTTGATTAGTTTGTGTATTTAAACCCTCGTGTTTCTTTGTTCAGTGCGAAGAAAAACGCTCAGTTTTGTCCCGTACACCTGAACTTTACTAAGCCTCATTCTGCCATGTTTGATATTCTGGTTTTCTGACTTTTGCCTGTGTCTTGATTCTTTTGAATCTGCTTGCCGGGCGGTTGTCGTTCAGGTGGTAGAGCAGTTTATCCGCTAATTGTAGGGTTGGCGGTTCGATTCCCGGCCCACATGACTCCACATACCGAAGTGGGTATGCACCCCAAGTTGCTCCCAATGGCAAGCTGGCGCTTGTGTATGTGTGTGTGTGTGTGTGTGTGTGTGTGTGTGAGAACCAGAATAAAGGGCTTTGTAGAACCACTAAGGATGAAAAAAGCACTATATAAGTGCAGACCATTTGTTGACTTGTTGAGCCTGATTTTTTTTTTTACCTGGTCTTTCGATTTTTGTATTAGTCTGCATTGCCTTAATTAAAGCTGTTAACTGTTTCCTGACAATATGCTTTAACCAAACCAAATGATATGATATGAGCTTGAGTTACTGGCACCCTGTCCAGGGTGTACCCCGCCTTGTGGCCTATGCTCCCTGGGATAGGCTCCAGGTTCCCCGTGACCCTGAAAAGGAGTAAGCGGTAGAAGATGGATGGATGAGCTTGAGTTGAGGAATGTGTAGAAGACATTAAATAAAAGCTTGCTGAGTAATTTCTCCCTATTTAATTCTGATACGAAAGCCATAGGCAGCCAGAAATAAACTTTCGATGTAGTAACTCTTGAACTACTGGTATGATTGACTTTACTTTGAAGCTCAATATAACTCATAAGTCATCATTAAAACATTGCCTGTGCTTTTATTACCTGTAGATTGGGCTAGTATAATGCCTTGCTGTCTGGATGTTTGTTGCCTAAACAAGCTCCAGTTCCTATTAGAAGTGGAAACTATCATTATTAAACCCTTTTGTTATTGAAGCTACAGAAGCTGATGATAAAATACTACTAAAATATTGAATGGTCTCCCATACGGACACAGTAGAGGCGTACACTGCCCAAAAACTGCATATGTACTGCATGGCCTCTGACTGCATAGACTGTATACCATGCTGGGGTCACTCAGAAGAGGACTGGTTCCATTTTATGTCTGGTTCTTCTCTAGGTTTTTTCCTCCTCGAGTCATGTCAGGGAATTTCTCCTCACTACTTTCACCTCTGACTTGCTCATTAAAGACCACATTCATGGAACTCTGAAGACTTGAATGTATCCTGCTGTTCTGTTTTCTTCATTTGTACTCTATATATACACACACGTGATTGCCCAAAAGCATGTTGGCACCTGTCCATGGCACCCATATGTGCTTATTGAACATCCTATTCCAATGGCATGGCATTAATGCAGACTTGGCCTCTACTTTGCTACTAAAGCAGCTTCCGTTCTTATGGGAAGGTTTTCCACTAGATTTTGGAATGTTGTTGTGCTCATTCAGCCACAAGAGCATTACTGAGGCCAGGCGACGAGATCTGGGGTGCAGTCAGCGTTCATGTTCATCCCAAAGGTGTTCAATGGGGTCAAGATCAGGGCTCTGTGCAGGCCACTTAAGTGCTACCATTGCCAGCCTTGGCAAACCATGTTTTCATGGAGTTTGCTTTATGCACAGGGGCATTGTCATACTGGAACATGATTTGACTTTTTAGTTCCAGTGAAGGGAAATTGTAATGCTACAGCAAAGAAAGACATTCTATACAATCATGGGTGTCATGGTCAGGCATCCACATACTTCTGGCCATACAGCTAACATTAATGCCGATGTGACCTTTCCTCACCATCTTCTTCCAGTTCCTCTTCCTCTTCTGTGGTTTCTGGGTAATATCGGGAGTCGACCTGCCTCTGAAGAGCCTCCAGTTTACTCTCATAGTCCTGAAAGTCAAAATATAGGTTAAAATTTAGCATTTTCTGCAGTCTCTTATCTTTTTTCAGACTTGCTAGCACTGCTCACCAGTCTCTGCTGCTCCAGAAGGTTGCTCGCCTCCTCTCGCTCTCTGCGGTACTGATCCTCTAGCTCCTGCAATCTGAAAACAATGCAAACATCAAGGTAAGGTGGAGATAACCAATAAACCATGCCTGATTGATCAAGAAAATGCACAGCTCTATCCTGGCTTGCTTTATGATGCTGTTTATTATTATTATTAGTAGTAGTAGTAGTATTGTGACTGCCATACCTCTGCTCCATCTCCTGTTTCATGTCTATGCCCTGTTTCTCCAGAAGCTCCCTCTGAGCGAAGGCCCAGTCCACGGGCTCCATGGGGGTCTCGGCGCATGGCGTCCTCTCGCGTTCCTGCCTTGCCTGCTCTGGGTCATTAAATCGGAACACATGGCTCTTTCCCATGATGATACGGTTCCCTGAGAAGAATGCCACACAGCTGAAGTTTACAGATTGAAGGTATCATCAACAACAAGAAAAAATTTAACTATCCAGAGAAACCATGCTAGTAGAAACAAGAACATTTTTAAGTCCCTCAACAGGGTGCTTTTAGTTCCTTGGCTTTGTCCAAGGGTACAGGAATGAAACCACCAGGAAAGACTTAAAATTACCTGGAACCATGGTTGAGGATCTAAAAGCTTCTAGAACCACAATCAAGGAACTTAAATATCCTGGAAACATGGTTGAGAAAACCCAAAGCTTCTGAAACCTCATTTAAGGAAGTAAAAGCTCCTGGAACCACAGTTGAGGAACTAGAAGCTTCTGGAACCACATTTGATCAACTAGAAGCCCCTGCAACCACAGTCACAGAGCTTGTAGTTCCTACTACTTAAGATCAGGAACTCTTGTTGTGGAGCTGATTGGTCAATCGCAAACATTTTCCCAAAATTGCAAAGATTTGTAAGAAAAAGATTTGTGTAAAATTGCTCTTAGTACCTCGAGTGAAAATCTACATTAATGTTAACACCAGATTTACATGACAAATCAAAATGACCAAGAACAACAAAACGTCTTCGTACGCCTCCTCCATGGGTTACTGTGTCACAGTTCCTGCAATGATACAGGAACACAGAACAAGAACTTATTTAGTCAGATTCACCTGATCTGAGAACTGTGGGCTCAGTCACTCTCTTGCCGTTGACGTACGTCTCTGAGTCCTCACACGGCTCCAGTACAACCACTCCCTCTCCTGAAAGTCCAGTGCTGCTCGTGAAGATGCAGTGCTCTTCTTTAATGAAGTGTCCACTCAGGACAATGTCCTGCCTACAGCTAGCATCGTCACGGCCCACCCTGGAACAAAACGAGTCAGTGTTTGATAGAGGTAGATTTCGCATTTCTATTGCGCATATCAAATTATCAAAGAACAGCTCTCACTTGGTGATTCCGTCTTTGATGTAGTACAGTAAACATTCGGACATCAGCGGGTCTTCGTTCAGATTGACCAGATGAGGCGTCTGAAATTTCATATCAATGTCAATGCAAATTCTCAATTATCCACCAGCTATAACAGGAACACTGAGATCTGAGAATCTAGAGATTTCCTCTGACCTTTTTGGGTGAAAAGACTCCGACCGTGCCTCCATCTTCCCTCATGGCCACACCCATTTCAGCCAGAAGAGCCTCCCTACGAAGAAAGGTTCACACTTTTACACAAATACTATCAGATAACTGAACATGTGCAGTTTTCATATAAAACTTATCTTACTAGATAATTTCATTAATATTTTATGCTATGGTATTGCTTGTTTTGTTAGATTTGAGCTTGATTAGGTTTCAGATGTAGCTGTAGCCAGTTGTCATGGTAAACAGGAAAGCTGAATGCCTAGTTAGCTAGACAGCATGTATATCAATTTAAATATGGATTGATATCCCAATGTAAAGAGTTTTTAAGGGATTTTAAGGGGTTCTACAGATTTTTGATGGTCCCTGTGACATTCACTGGTGATTGGAGGTCTAATGGACTTCTCGAACTGAAATATATAGTTGTAATTCAAATGATGACACATTGGATATATCCTGAATTTGTAACTGACTCAATAATGGTTGGAGTCTTAAAGACCATTAAAACCATTAGAATTCAGTGTTGAAATGTTTAATGCAAACCATTAAGCTAATTCCCATTAGAAACTGAAACAATTCACAGTCGGGGTTACATTTATAATTAGCAGGTCACAACAGTCTGCTAGCGTAGATGGCACATCATTTTGGCACAGCTGTTTAGTTTTGGGCGTGGCCACAAGGAAAGCTTTACTGTAGCGGAAAGAGAGTAAATAGTATGTTCCATAGATAGTGCTCTGTTTTGAAATGCTATGTATGGAAGTATTGGATCTAACCATGGATGGAAAGACACATCTTCATCAGTGTTCATTTGAAATTGCATTATTTGTCGCATACCAACATAAAATACTTTTTTTGGTTTGCATAAACAAAGCTGGATGGAAACCACATGTATTAGGTCCTTCAGCACTCCAGGACTGGAATTATTTGTTTATTATTTGGACTGAAACACTCGGGTGTGTCTGACCTCTCCATTCTGATGGCCTCAGTGCGTCGCAGTTTCTCCTCCCATGTCTCATTGAGCTCTGCGATAATCTTCTCTGTTTCCTAAAGGCAGCACAACAAATAATGAAACTCATGGCTTAATGTCTTAAGGACTTTCATTTGGTTGTAACCATCCATCCATTCATTTATCTAACCATCCATCTATCTGTTCATCCATCTATCCATCAGTCTGGTCATCCATCCATTCATATAATTATCCATCCATTTATTCATCTATATAGTAATTCATTCATCTAACCTTCCACCTATCCATTTAACCATTCATTCATCCACCCATCATTTCAACCATCCATTCATTCATCTGTCCATCCATCTAACCGTTCATTCATCCACCCATCCATCCACTCATCTAACCATCCTAATCATCCATTAATCTACCCATCCATCCAGCCGGCCATCTATCATCCATTCATTCATCCACCCATCTATTCTTTGGGCATCCTCTTATCTATCTATCTATCCTTTAACTACCCATCTGTCTACCGATCCATCCATCCATCAAGTATGTACCATGTGTGCCACCCATATCTGTACATTTGATAGTTTATCCATCCATCAAATGATCCAACAATTTATCAGTCTATATGCTTTTCCATTCATCCCTCCATCCACAACCCCTCCTTTACCTTAAGCCTTTCGATGGCTTCCTCGCTGCCGGGGGTAAATATGATCCGGTCGTGTAAGTTGCTGATGGATCCGGCTCGACTGGAGAGAGCCGAGAGCGAGGGAGAGGGACTCATCCCTGTCATCGCATTGGTCACTGTGAAGAGATCACGGCTTTGATTGACAGCCCAGATATTATTCATATTTGCGCTGTAGCTGGACAAGTCTGTCCAGAAATGTTTTGGAAAAGAGAAAAAGAACAACAGGAGCATGAGGCAGGAAAGAGTGGAGGTCAGAGAAACGGATAAATATGGACACAGGGAACAAGAGAGAAGAGGAAGCGTAAAAAAGTCAATAAAGGAAGCTTCGACATTTCATTACAGAGCCAGTACAATGCAAAAACAATGAGCATAAATTTGAGGACTCTGCATTAACAACAAGCATTCAGCCTGGGACATTGTTCAAACATTCAGTACAGTTTTACTTTTAAAACTAAAATCGGTCTTTAATTTTCCACCTCAAATTCATTTCAGGGTTGTAACCATGCCTGGGCCATGACCAAGGGCTGTTCATGAGACCATAGCTGATCTGCTTCAGGGATCCTACGTTCACATTAACAAGTGACATGTGACCAGGGATTATTTATGAACTAGGTGACTTAGAGATGCAATTCTGGTAACAGATTAGTTAGGAAATAGTGAAAGTTAACGTAAGGTCCGATGACTGACTCAAGAAATCCTTCAAACCACAAATCTACTCTTCCCTTAACTGCAGTCAATTAGTCAAAACATGTTTGATGTGTCATTTTTGTTTTTTTGTGAACTACAAGGCTAATGTTACTAAAAAATTTAATCTTTTGTGCCACATCCACAGTTATTCGGTGATGCTGATGTGATTTAGGACACAGTGGGACTTACTTTGAACTGAACTTCACTATGTATCTGAACACCGGAACGTTATGAGGGCAACCATATGGACGCCCAAAATCAGCTTTTTCCTTTGGTATCACTGCAATCTCCAATCAGGCCTGATTGTCCACTGTACTTAAATGTGTAAATACGGATGATCGCTGGTATTTAAAAATAAAAAATGCCTTATGATTCCTAATTCATAATGATGAATTTTGTAGCAAATTACTTCTTAGCAGCATTAGTCTCATAGATCCAATACACAACTTAAAAATAAGCAAACAAATCTTGGCTGAGAGACTACATTTGCTTTAACCTAAAATAATGATACAGTTATAAACATTTCTAGCTTTGTTTTCTGCCAAGATGAAAAGGAGAAAAAAAACCCAGGAGCCTAGCCAGCTTTACTGTTACTAAATTCAATATTTAAAAAAGCATTCAATATTTAGCATGCTGTTCTGCTTCCTGACTAGCTCCTAAGCAAAAGTGGGAAAGCACCCGATCAGAGAGTCATCATTTAATATTGACGATTAGTGAGACATTTATATTTATCTTATAACAATTAAGGAAGTTTAAAAGATATCATAAACAAAGAATGTAACAGTAATAAGAACAAAACTAAGAAAGATATCAGCGACTCATCTTCTAATGTGAACGTAGGCAGAGAGAGTGAGAGAGAGAGAGAGAGAGAGAGAGAGAAGGGCCAAGCCAGCTGCTAACTGCCTTAAAAATGAGCTGGAAGCGCGTACAAGTGAACCGAGCGACCCAGGAACACCACATTGCATTTCAGAACATTAGTCTAGTTTAGGAGTGGTTGTGGTGGTCCCGAGCCTCTGCTATGGTATTTATTAAGCTACAAGGCACTGGGGTGCAGAAATACTGTACACACATTTCAGAGCAGGTATTCCAGGACCAGCAGCTCGATAGGCTGAGGAAAAGAGAGAGGAAAAGAGGTGCATCCCTTAGATATAATCACCTAGCACCCAAATCCTGACTTTAACCACAGAAGCCAGAAGATAAATGCAGCTAGCATTGTGTTTTTTTCTGCCTTGTTCAATGTGATTATGAATTCCCAGGATTCTAGGATGTGCATATACGTAAGTAGAATGAAGGTACACATGCTCCCAGATTCCTACCTTTGTTTCCACGGTCCTATGTTCCCATGGTCTTATATTCCTAGGGTTCTATATTCCCAGAGTTGTACGTTTTTTTTTTTATTTTTTCAACCTCCCCTCCCCCCCCCCCTTCTTTTTTTTTTTCTTTCCAAACCCTACCCCCCCCCCAGAAACATGTTCATTGGTTTTGATATTCCATATATTCAAGTCCTATATTGCCCGAGTCATATGTTTCAGAATCCTATGTTTCTAGGGCCCTACATCCCTGGAGTACTTCATCCCTGGATTCCCAGGGCCTTATATTCCCAGAGACTATGTTCCCACACTCATATGTTTCCATAACTATATATTCCCAGAGTCTTGTGTTCCTTGGATGCTATATTCTAAGAGTGCTATCTTCCCAGAATCCTACACTCATAGGGCTTTATATTCCCACCGCTCTATATTCCCAGGTGCATATATTTTAAGAGTCATGTATTCTGATAATTTACATATAAAATTTATATACATACACATATTGTATTCTCTGATTCACATGTATGGGACTCGCCTGCATGACTAAAACATTACAGTATTAATAATATAATATGATGGTGACTCACTCTCTATGATATCGCCGAGGCCTTGGGCGTACAACAGGTCCTTCAGACGAGCCACTTCCTCCTTCAGCTCACGCACCAAACGATTGTTGGGGTCTTCGTTAATGACGGCGTTACAACGAATCTGCTTTGCACGATCAGCGTATCTGAGCACATAACAACAAAACATAACCTTGATATGTGTATAATTACCGACTGTAAAAAATTTACTGAGTGTAGACCCTCTGTTGTGCTGAACAAAATGTCAGTTGGGATGATGGGAGAAGTGCAGAAGAGACACACTATATGGCCAGAAGTTTGTAAACACCTGACCATCACACCCATATGTGGTTCTTCCACAAACTGCTGCCACAAAGTTGCACACAATTGTATAAAATGCCTTGGTATGCTGTAGTATTACAATTTCCCTTCACTGGAACTAAGAGGCCCAAACCTGTTCCAGCATGACACTGTGCACAAAGTGAGCTCCATGAAGATATGGTGTGTGAAGGTTGGAAGAAGGTATAAGTGTCCTGCACAGATCCCTGACCTCAACCCCACTGAACACTTTTGGGATGAACTGGAACTGGAGCCTCTTCACCATCCCAACATCAGCACATGACCTCAACCTCAATAACGCTCTCGCAGGTGAATGACCACCACAGATCCCCACATCCACGCCCAAAAATCAAGTGGAAAGCCTTCCCAAAAGAGTGGAGCTCATTATAACAGCAAAGGGGAAGACCTAAGTCCATATTAACACCTATGATTCTGGAATAGGATATTTGAGGACAGATTGGGGTTGATGGTCAGGAGCCTACAAACATTTGGACATTTAGTATAGATTATTAATTGGATTTTATTGCATTAGTGAAGCCAGACTTACCTGAGAGTACTGAGGGTCTCATCATAGTTAATATCTGCAGGACTCAGAGCTGCTACCATGGCAGTACGCGAGTTTCCACCTGATCAAATACAGTGCAGTATATGGCATATCATTCTATTCATACAGCATGGTAAGCTGTAAGAAATTACTACCGATAGTGGGATTCTGAAACTTATTATAATGTATTATTATCATACCACAGTGCAGTTTATATGTATATATTCTTGTGCTTGTACTAATACACCGTTGTTTCAATAGTAACCGCTTATTCACGGGGACTTATACGGTAATCGTTCTTTGTAAGGAGATGTTTATTTAACATTTATGGAAGGAGTACAATATTAAAGGTATTCAATGTATTTAATGTCCATAAAAGTAAAAAAAATACATTTAAAAACACAGTATATGTTGTTATAGTAAAATAATCTACTTTCGGGTGGCAACACATTACCCTGGAATTGATTATTTTCCCATAACTGCTTGTATCGAAGTGTTTTATTTTTTACTTGTCCAGATTTGAATGAGAAATAAGTAATACAACTTCTAATACAATCATTCTAACATCTACGTGTTTATTACAATAATAATAGTAATACTAAGGGAATTGTTATTATGGGATGTGAAATGCCTCGTACCCAGGTTTTCCCTGAGCAGCCAGGTGAGTACAGAGTCTCTGTAGGGGATGAAGCTTTCCGCCTTCTTCTTCTTCTTGTTCTACAGACAGAGAAACATCGGGATCAGACTTTAAGGCTGCATTTAAGCAGCACTGAGATTACAGTGTAAATATGTTGATCACTTCAAATGAATTATTGTTTTATTTAACTTGTGTATTTACTCTTCCAACAAGTAAGTGTAAATAAGGATAATAAGTATAACTGACTCAGCAAAAGTATATTCTGATGCAGTATCTCACCTTGTTTGGTAACGAGTCCTACAGATAAACACAAAGGAAAACACATTATACCATTATAGTCCAGTCCACTTAGTAATACGGATAATATAATATCATTTCCTTAGCACACAGTACAAGCTGTGACATATTTAATGTTCTGAAATCAGATTTCTCACCACTTCAGCTAAAGCAGAAATCACTTTGCCCAGTGTGGTCAGGGATTTATTAATGTTTGCTCCTTCCTACAGACAGAAAAAAACACAATTAAAGTTATAACATCTCACTGAAAAAGCATTTTATGCCAGTCCTTTACCTCCTGTTGGATAAATACAATACACAGCAATATTCAACAGCAACATTATTATAATATCATTATCATATACAGTACTGTGCAGAAGTTTTAGCCAGCCTATTTTATTTAGTATAAACTTTGTTATAGATATATTTTATGATTTCAACATTATCGAGTCAGTACAAAAAACATTTTAGATTCCAAAACATTTGTTTTCCAGCACAAAATTAAATGTTACAGAAAAAGCTTTGTACAGTATCTCACAAAAGTGAGCAATTTTTTTTTTTTTATAATATTTATTATACCTTTAAACACAAAAAAATTACATTTAAAATAAAAAGTATAATTTTAATAAATTTTTTTTTTCCCCATAACAACACACACACATTTTTTTATTTTTTTTTTTTCCTTTTTTTGTTAACACACCCTAAAAAAACTCTCCTTTTTATTTTATTTTTTTTTTTTTTTTTTCTTTTTTTTTTATTTTTATTTTTCCTTTCCCAAAACTATCACCCACACGCCATTAATGTCTAAACCGCTGGCAACAAAAGTGAGTACACCCCTAAGTGAAAATGTCCAAATTGGGCCTGATTAGCCATTTTCTGTCCCCGGTGTCATGTGACTTGTTGGTGTTACAAGGTGTCAGTTGTGAATGGGGAGCAGATGTGTTAAATTTGGTGTCATCGCTCTCACATTCCCTCATACTGGTCACTGGAAGTTCAACATGGCACCTCATGGCAAAGAACTCTGAAAAAAAGAGGATCTGAAAAAGAATTGTTGGTCTACATAAAGATGGCCTCGGCTATACGAAGATTGCCAAGACAATGACACTGAGCTGCAGCACGGTGACCAAGACCATACAGCGGTTTAACGGGACAGGTTCCACTCAGAACAGGCCTCGCCATTGTCGACCAAAGAAGTTGAGTGCACGTGCTCAGCGTCATATCCAGAGGTTGTCTTTGGGAAATAGATGTATGAGTGCTGCCAGCATTGCTGCAGAGGTTGAAGGGGTGGGGGGTCAGACTGTCAGTGCTCAGACCATACGCCGCACACTGCATCAAATTGGTCTGCATGGCTGTCATCCCAGAAGGAAGCCTCTTCAAAAGATGATGCACAAGAAAGCCCGCAAACAGCTTGCTGAAGACAAGCAGACTAAGGACATGGATTACTGGAACCATGTCCTGTTGTCTGATGAGACCAAGATAACCTAATTTGTTCAGATGGTGTCAAGCGTGTGTGGCGGCAACCAGGTGAGGAGTACTAAGACAAGTGTGTCTTTCCTACATTCAAGCATGGTGGTGGGAGTGTCATGGTCTGGGGCTGCATGAGTGCTGCCGGCACTGGGGAGCTACAGTTCATTGAGGGAACCATGAATGCTTACATTTACTGTGACATACTGAAGCAGAGCATGATCCCCTCCCTTCAGAGACTGGGCCGCAGGGCAGTATTCCAGCATGATAATGACCCCAAACACACCTCCAAGACGACCACTGCCTTGCTAAAGAAGGTGAGGGTGAAGGTGATGGACTGGCCAAGCATATCTCCAGACCTAAACCCTATTGAAAATCTATGGGGCATCCTCAAATAGAAGGTGGAGGAGCACAAGGTCTCTAACATCCACCAGGTCTGTGATATCGTCATGGAGGACTGGAAGAGGACTCCAGTGGCAACCTGTGAAGCTCTGGTGAACTCCATGCCCAAGAGGGTTAAGGCAGTGCTGGAAAATAATGGGAAAATAATGGTGGCCACACAAAATATTGACACTGTGGACCCAATTTGGACATTTTCACTTAGGGGTGTACTCACTTTTGTTGCCAGCGGCTTAGACATTAATGGCTGTGTGTTGAGTTATTTCGAGGGGACAGCAAATTTACACTGTTACACAAGCTGTACACTCACTACTTTACATTGTAGCAAAGTGTCATTTCTTCAGTGTTGTCACATGAAAAGATCAAATATTTACAAAAATGTGAGGGGTGTACTCACTTTTGTGAGATACTGTATGTCAGTAAAGAAAGCAGCGTATTAAGTGGTAAGAGACGTTTTTCAGACAATACCACTGTAACCATTCAGACCACAGTCCCACCCCTAATACCACTGTAACCAACCAGACCACAGTCCCGGCTCTAATACCACTGTAACCAACCAGACCACAATACCGCCCCAATACCACTGTAACCAACCAGACCACAGTCCCGCCGATAATACTACTGTAACCAACCAACCAGACCACAGTCCCACACTGTAACCATTCAGACCACAGCCCCCCCGACCCCCCATACCACTGTAACCATTCAGACCATAGTCCCGCCCCCAATACCACTGTAACCATTCAGACCACAGTCCCCCCAATACCACGGTAACCATTCAGACCACAGTCCCCCCCAATACCACTGTAACCATTCAAACCACAGTCCCCCCCCAATACCACTGTAACCATTCAGAACACAGTCCCGCCCCCAATACCACTGTAACCATTCAGACCATAGTTCATCAGGGTTGTGTCTCACTGCTTGTGTTACTCGACCTTAGTGCAGCTTTTGATACTATAGATCACACTATTCTCCTTGATAGACTAGAAAATGTTGTTGGCATTAAGGGAACAGTCCTCTCTTGGCTCAGGTCTTATCTGACCGATCGGTATCAATTCGTAGATGTAAATGGTGATTTCTCCATGCGTACTGAGGTTACTTTTGGAGTTCCACAAGGTTCTGTTTTAGGCCCACTGCTTTTTACTTTATATATACTACCCCTAGGACAAATTATTCGTAAGCATGGAATTAGCTTCCACTGTTATGCTGATGAAACACAGTTGTATGTTTCAGCAAAGCCAGAGGACAAACAGAAGCTTAGTATATTCGAGGATCGTGTAAAGGACATTAGACGTTGGATGTTAACCAACTTCCTTTTACTTAATTCTGATAAAACAGAAATACTTTTATTAGGCCCACGTGTAGCTAGAAGTAATCTTTCTGATCACATGGTTACTCTGGATGGTCTTTCTGTTTCATCATGTACAGCAGTTAAAGACCTTGGAGTGATTATTGACTCCAGTCTATCATTTGATGTTCATGTAGATAATATTACTAGGATAGCTTTCTTTCATCTCAGAAATATTTCTAAGATAAGAAAATTATTGTCACTACATGATGTAGAAATATAGTTCATGCTTTCGTCACCTCTAGATTAGATTACTGTAATGCCTTACTGTCTGGATGTTCCAGTAGGAACATAAATAAGCTCCAGTTAGTCCAGAATGCAGCTGCTAGAGTCCTAACTAGAACTAGAAAATACGACCATATCACCCCGATCTTATTCAGACTGCATTGGCTCCCAGAGCATTAACTATAAAGTACTATTATTAACCTATAAAGCACTAAACGGTCTCGCGCCACAATATCTAAGCGACCTTTTGGTTTTATATGATCCGCCACGCCTACTTAGATCAAAAGATGCAGGCTATTTGACGGTACCCCAAATAGTGAAGGCTACAGCAGGGGGAAGAGCCTTCGCTTATAAAGCCCCAGTTTTATGGAACAGTCTTCCAATTAGTGTTCGGGACTCAGACACAGTCTCAGTGTTTAAGTCTAGGCTTAAAATGTATTTGTTTATTCAAGCCTACCCTGACTAGATTATATTTTTACTACTTCACAGTCATAATAATCTTTTTTCTCCCTCTCTCCTTTTGCCGAGCCCCACACGAATTTATGGAGATACTGGAGATCCAGATCATTTCAGCCTCTGGATGGAGCTCAAGTCTCGAATCTTCTCTACTGGGACTGCGGCTGCTCTGAAGGCCATACAGACTTCATGTACATCCATACTGTACTATTTTACACTGTCTGTTGTTACCCAGATGTGGATGGGTTCCCTTCTGAGTCGGGTTCCTCTCAAGGTTTCGTCCTTTAAACATCTTAGGAAGTTTTTCCTTGCCACCGTCGCCACTCAGTGGCTTGCCCCCAATGTCAGTTGGAATAAATTCACACCTTTAATATCTGTATACCGTGTTTATATTTCTGTAAAGCTGCTTTGAGACAATGTCTGTTGTAAAAAGCGCTATACAAATAAAATTGAATTGAATTGAATTGAATAGTCCCACCTCCAATACCACTGTAACCATTCAGAACACAGTCCCGCCCCCAATACCACTGTAACCATTCAGACCATAGTCCCACCTCCAATACCACTGTAACCAATCAGACCACAGTCCCGCCCCTAATACCACTGTATGGATAATAAGATGGATAATAATATCATGAACTCAGATAATGTTCAGAAAATGTAGTGCATTAATGTACAGTGTAACACATTTAGAGTCTCAGGACTGTAGAATGAAGAGAGTCTCACCTTTAGTCTGGTGCCTTTGGCTCCGGTTGAGTCAGCTCTCTCACTGCCTGCCAAATCCACCAGGCTGATTTTGCTGACCTGCATCCGGTGAGAAAACAAGTAGCATCAGCTAAATAATGAACACTGCATCTGTGTAATGGTTAGAGTCTGCATTCTCATCCCAGGGAGATTTCTATAACCTTCATTCTGTGTTTATGAATTAAAAATGGCTCATTGGCCAGAGCCATGTCTGTATATTTAATAACAATACAAAAGATGATCATTAAAAGCAATAATCTCCACCAAAAAGATCCCCAAAACTGTGATGAGGTTACCATTCTTAACAACACTAAACCAAACTTTGGCTTATTTATTTGGCTAAAAATACAGTAAACCTCTTCTCTTTTTTCAATGGTTCCCATGTTTAAACAATCACAATCACCCCTAGGGTTTATGGTGGAACAGTGTAAAACGGCCAGGTGTTTAGAAGTTCGCACCTTTTCCAAGGTGTTGTCCGTGTCACAGTCGAAGCGCTTTTGTGTGAAGATGATGTTAAAGACGGCGTGAGAGCGGCTGCTCGTCTCGTTCATGTTCGTAGCTGCTACAGTTCTGCAACGAGAGAGATGTTGTGTAACATGGCGTTATTTAAACGCTGCAATTTATTCTGAATATATTTGGATTATGTCTGATCTAAGTAGTGTACTAAGCACAAAAAAAAGAAACGTTAATCCTGAAAGTGCTTCTCTACAAACTCTCTACAAAATGTGAACACACATTTCAAGGTCCACAAGGGGTGGGGCTTATTTTAAATTTGATCATCCATCCATCTTCTACTGCTTACTCCTTCTTCAGGGTCGCGGGGAACCTGGAGCCTATCCCAGGGAGTGCCAATCCATCAAAGGGCACAATGCCACACCCATTCATACACTATGGACAATTTAGACCTACCATGCATGTCTTTGGACTGGGGGAGGAAACCTGGAGGAAACACAGGGAGAACATGCAAACAACGCACACAGCCCTGGCAGGAATCGAACCCCGGACCCTGGAGGTGTGAGGCGAACATGCTAACCACTAAGCCAAATTTGATCTAACCTTCCTAGCTATTAAACAGTACAATTAGCTGTGCTAAATTCCTACTAGTTAAGTTTAGATAGAACTGCTGTGGTGACGTCACATGAGCATGTTTGTGCTTAGATAAACAAATGTCATTTAAGCTCCACCCCTTGTCGACCCAGAGACATGTTATTTTATTTTTTTGAAACGTGTACAGAAGCACTTTTTTTCGATTTAAAGAAGTCACATTCCTTGTTTCGGAGTTTATTTCATTTAGAAATCTAATTACACCATCCAATCACATACTCGACAATAAGATATCACCACAAGACCTTAACATTAGCTAGCTTCCTAGAGAACTTAACTAACTAGTTAGCTAGCTAATGTTTGTGCAGTGCTATGTTTAGGTAACATCGCTACACTATTACTTTGCATAGTTAAAACCCAGTCAATTCCACTTGCCTGGCTTTGTTGCCCGAGTCCATCAGGTCCTGGATGTCGTTGTAGGACGTGACGGCCATCTTGGACAGATCTTCCACATATGGCCCCATGAGTGGATGCTCTCTCACACGCAGGTTTCCTTTATTCTTTGGGTTCAGTAGATCTCTCACTCGCTCACAGTAGATCTCCATATAACTGACCTGAACATACACATGGAAATATCTGTACTACAGACTGGACAATATACATATATCAGTATTTGAGATCGGCAGGTCGCTGACTAGATCAGATGCGTGGCGTGATTTTATCACGTTGTTCTACCCCTGATGTGCGTAGAAACTGTAGTGTGGTTCTCACCTCCACAGAGTAGGACATGTTATTGTCTCCGTTGTCACTAATCTTGGTGAACAGATCTTCACAGAGCTGGCACGAAGACAAGAAGAGATTAGAGGGTTAATATTCTGTGGATTCAGCTGTCCATCGTATAATTCATTTTTACTATACGGCTCTGTGGAATGCTGAAGTCTGATTGGTCAGTCAAGGCATTGAACAATCAAATGTAATCTTTCTGATTACACTACAGCATTGTTGCATTCTGGATCCTGATTTGTCAGAAGGTGGTGATTCATTTTCTATAACAGCAGCTCTGACAGTCATGGAGCTGCGAATCACAGCTTTATATTAAAAGATGTTTGTTGTAATTCGGTGCAAAAGAAATTAGCTTGTTTTACAAAAGTTCCAAAATGTTATACAGTGAGGGAAAAAAGTATTTGATCCCCTGCTGATTTTGTACGTTTGCCCACTGACAAAGAAATGATCAGTCTATAATTTTAATGGTAGATTTATTTGAACAGTAAGAGACAGAATAACAACAAAAAAATTCCAGAAAAACACATGTCAAAAATGTTATAAATTGATTTGCATTTTAATGAGGGAAATAAGTATTTGACCCCCTCTCAATCAGAAAGATTTCTGGCTCCAGGTGTCTTTTATACAGGTAACGAGCTGAGATTAGGAGCACACTCTTAAAAGGGAGTGCTTTAACAATCTCAGATTGTTACCTGTATAAAAGAGACCTGTCCACAGAAGCAATCAATCAGATTCCAAACTCTCCACCATGGCCAAGACCAAAGAGCTCTCCAAGGATGTCAGGGACAAGATTGTAGACCTACACAAGTCTGGAATGGGCTACAAGACCATTGCCAAGCAGCTTGGTGAGAAGGTGACAACAGTTGGTGCGATTATTCGCAAATGGAAGAAACACAAAAGAACTGTCAATCTCCCTCAGCCTGGGGCTCCATGCAAGATCTCACCTTGTGGAGTTGCAATGATCATGAGAACAGTGAGGAATCAGCCCAGAACTACACGGGAGGATCTTGTCAATGATCTCAAGGCAGCTGGGACCATAGTCACCAAGAAAACAATTGGTAACACATTACGCCGTGAAGCACTGAAATCCTGCAGCGCCTGCAAGGTCCCCCTGCTCAGGAAAGCACATATACATGCCCGTCTGAAGTTTGCCAATGAAAATCTGAATAAATAGAGAACAACTGGGTGAAAGTGTTGTGGTCAGATGAGACCAAAATGGAGCTCTTTGGCATCAACTCACCTCGCCGTGTTTGGAGGAGGAGGAGGAATGCTGCCTATGACCCCAAGAACACCATCAACACTGTCAAACATGGAGGTGGAAACATTATGCTTTGGGGGTGTATTTCTGCTAAGGGGACAGGACAACTTCACCGCATCAAAGGGACGATGGACGGGGCCATGTATAGTCAAATCTTAGGTGAGAACCTCCTTCCCTCAGCCAGGGCATTAAAAATGGGTCGTGGATGGGTATTCCATCATGACAATGACCCAAAACACACGGCCAAGGCAACAAAGGAGTGGCTCAAGAAGAAGCATGTTAAGGTCCTGGAGTGGCCTAGCCAGTCTCCAGACCTTAATCCCATAGAAAATCTGTGGAGGGAGCTGAAGGTTCGAGTTGCCAAACTTCAGCCTCGAAACCTTAATGACGGAGAAGATCTGCAAAGAGGAGTGGGACAAAATCCCTCCTGAGATGTGTGTAAACCTGGTGGCCAATTATAAGAAACATCTGACATCTGTGATTTCCAACAAGGGTTTTGCCACCAAGTACTAAATCACGTTTTGCAGAGGGGGTCAAATACTTACTTCCCTCATTAAAATGCGAATCAATTTATAACATTTTTGATGTGTTTTTCTGGAATTTTTTTGTTGTTATTCTGTCTCTCACTGCTCAAATAAATCTACCATTAAAATTATAGACTGATCATTTCTTTGTCAGTGGGCAAACATACAAAATCAGCAGGGGATCAAATACTTTTTTCCTTCACTGTATATAACTACAAATGCATGTATACAATGAACGACGTTTTGTTAATAAAAACATGTCATTGTTGTCGATTTGCTGGTATATGAGGAATAAAACACTGGGACATCGGACATAGGAACATAATTAACTTCTGGGTGGAAAGAGTCAATTATTTTTCTTCAGTATTTTACTAGAAGATCAACACACAGAAATCATTCAACTGATCATTAGGTCCTGCTGCTGTTTCCCAGCTCTCATCCTTCTGAGCCTGCTGGTCTTTATGCAATAATAAAATGAATACACTGTAAATGTACCAGAGGTATTATGCCCTGTTGGTCTTTCTCTTGTTTGCCCATCATGGTGTAGGATTTTCCGGCTCCGGTCTGGCCGTACGCAAAGATGCAGACATTGTAGCCTTCGAATGCGTGAAGCAGCATTTCCTCGCCAATGTCCTTGTACACCTGTTTCTGACAGGCGTAGTTAACATCCTCCGGCTGAAGTGGAAAAAATTTTAAATGGTCATTTTCAAATATATTTTAATTGTAAAAAATAATAATTATTATTATTATTATAAATAAAAAAATATATAATATTTTAAATATTGAAATCAGACTCTGTAGTTTGTGTCTGCAGCTAACTTTTTATTTAAGCCCTTCCCCCTTTACACTCTGTGGCCACCCACCCACTTGCCTCTGCCCCCTCAGTGGGTGAATTCTTTCTTCATAAGATGACAATTAGATGAGTAGCTGTAAAGAGTGTTGTATTTGCGAGGTTTACGTTACAATCACAGGTGCAGGTTTATGAAATTGATCTGACCTCATGGTTGCCTGGTAACATGACATAAAGTAACGTAGCTTTGGGGGCGTTGGCTTGAACTCACCGATGTGTGAGACCAGTACGAATAGTCAAAGTTGAAGCTCTTGTTCTCTTTCGGTTGTTTAGGGTTGATGATCGCTGCGGGGGGGAACAAATGAAATATTGTTAAGGTAAAACGGTGATGTCAGTGTACTGAATATGACAGAGATCATGATCATTAAGGGATCATTAAGATCCCAAAGCAGGAAAATTTTTAGAGCAAATGTGGAAGGTATGTCTACTAGTTCCTACTCTGTTGTTGTGCTACTTTTTACTTCTTATAGTTATTTCTACATCCTAGCCACTCAATTTCTTCAAGTTCCCCTAGTTGTCCTACTCCACAGTTCCTTTAATGATCCTTGTTCCCATAGTTCCACTTCCACGTGCCTTTAGTTTCCCTCCTTTTTTTGTTTCTATTGTTCTTCTCTTTTTTTTTGTTTTTCTCTTTTTCTCCTCTTTTTTTTTTTTGCTTGTTTTTCCCTCCTTTCTTTTTTCGTTTTTTTTTTCTTCTAACTTTTTTGTGTGGTTTCCCCTATACCCTAGTTCCTTTAGCTCTCCAAGTTCCACTGGTACTCCTCGCTGCCCTAGATGTTCTAACATTCCTAGTTCATTGAGATCACCTAATTCCTCCAGCTCAAGTAGTTCATACTCCCTTATTCCTACTACATAGTTCCTGTCATTCTTAGTTCCTATTCCACAGTTCCTCTTGTTCTCGTAGTTTAAATTTCCAACTTACTTTAGTTCCCCAGGTCTCACTATACACTCTAGTTCTCTTAATTCATGCTGAATAATTTCTCTGGTATTCTTAGTTGCCTTAGTTCCTCTAATTTTCCTAGTTACTCTAATTCACCCAGGTTCTCCATATCACCTAGTCACCACTCCATAGATCCTCTTATTCTCCTAGATATCACTCCATAGTTCTCTTATTTACCACTCCATAGCTCCGCTTGGTCTACAAGTTATTCAAATTTTCCTAGTTTTTACTCCAGAGTTCTCTTAGTTCTTAATCTATAGTTCTTTTATTTCTCCTAGGTGCCACTCTATAGATTCTATATTTCTCATAGTCCCCTTAGTTCTCCTAGTTAACACTCCATAGTTCCTCTAGTTCTCCTAGAAATCACTCCATAGTTCCTCTAGTTCTCCTAGATATCACTCTGTAGTTCCTCTAGTTCTCCTAGATATCTCTCTGTAGTTCCTCTAGTTCTCCTAGTTACTATTCCATAGTTCCTCTAGTTCTCCTAGAAATCACTCCATACATAGTTCCTCTAGTTCTGCTAGTTCCCACGCCATAGCTCCTCTTGTTCTACAAGTTCCTTCAATTTTCCCAGGTTCTCCTCGGTAGTTCTCCTAGTTCCTTGTCCATAGTTCCTCTTATTCTCCATAGTTTCTATAGTTCTCTTAGTTCTTCTAGTTTGTCCTACATTCTACTCCATAGTTCCTCTCATTCTCTCAGTTCCTTCAATTCTCCTAGTAACCACTCCATGGTCCTCTAGTACTCCTAGTTTCCCTAGTTCCTTTAACATGTCTAGTTCTCCTAGAACTACTTCTCACATACACTTACAATGAGACACAGAAAAAACCGAGAGGATGAAAAGAGTAACAAAAGATTTGAAATAATTTGAAATGTCAGCACTTCATGGTGAAACATTCATACACCTGCTGACATTTCCGTTATAACCCAAGCTTCCTGGATCGAATTACTAAATAACTCAGTGGCTGTTACAAACATATAACATTATCCATTTTACTGTACAGAAATGTCAGAAGGTGTCAAAGGTTCATCCTGCCAGTGGGTAATTCTGCATGAAGAGGTGTGTGTGTGTGTGTGTGTGTGTGTGTGTGTGTGTGAGATGCATTGTTCAGATTGCACGTATGAGATCATTAACCCACACAAACACACACAAAGCCATGCTGTGTGGAAAATATCACATGATGCATTGTTTGAATGTTCACCCACACACACACACACACAGAACAGCTCATCACCGCGAATAGCCTGGAATCCTCATCCATTATACAAAGCACTTTAAAGAACGCTGAAATCACAAGTTCCTCTAGTTCAACCTGGTACTAATTCCACTAGGTCCACTGATTTCCCTTAGTTCCTATTTTTTCTAGTTCCTGTAGTTATTCCAATTCCTAGTTTCATTACCTCTCATAATTCCTATTTACTCTAGTCCTGACTCTTGTAACTCTTAGTTCCTCTAATCTCATGTCATCTCCAAGTTTCTAGTTCTTCAAGTTCCCTTATTGACCTACTCCACTCAACAGCATGGTTTCAAACCCAGGACTCTCCATTTCCCATTTCCATTTGTGTTCCCCATCACAAACTTCTACCTGTGAAAATAGGAGGAGGTTCTGTTGAGGTTCCTCATCCCTCTAATTCTGTTTCTAGTTTCTAGAAAAACCAAGGGAAATATATTAATTTGAGGCTCTAGGGGAATTAAAGTAAGCTAAATGTAAAATTAAAGTAGTAAAATGTGAGAAATTAGGAGCTATGATAACTTGTGAACTTATGGAACAGTGAACTTGAAGCTACGGGAGCAAGTAGAACTAGGAAAAGTAGAGCTAGGAACTAGGAGAACTAGTGGGACTAAGAACAAGCAGCTAGGATAACTTGTAGAACTAGGGGAAAAGAGAACTAGTGAAACTAGGAATTAGCAGTTAGGAGAACTTGTAGGACTAGGGGAAAGGAGAACTAGAGGAACTAGGAAATACAGTAGCAGCTAGAAAAACTTGTAGAACTAGGAACTAGTGGAAAGGAGAACTAGTGGATCTACAAACTAGCAGCTAGGAGAACTTGTACAACTACAGGAAAGGAGAACTAGTGGAACTAGGAACTAACAGCTAGAAGAACATTGGTCCTGACAGTGTCCCAATTTTCCTGTAAACTGTGTTTAGAACATCTCAGCAGTGTTTACAGAACCCTAATATAATGTTAATGAATCTTTATTAGTCACATATACACAGTGAAATTCTTTTCTTTGCATACCCCAACCTTCTGATCAGTTACCCAGAGCCTTAACCGCCAAGCCACCACTGCCCGTAATATAGATACAGTGTGAAACTGAAAGTGTAATGGTGGTGAGACTCACTGGTGGTGTTCCCCGACATCTGAATAATGCATTTGCTCTCTTTGTTGATCTCTCTGGAGTTGAAAGGTCGAACCCTGACGGCCACTTTCACCGATGCTCCGGCCATGATGAGAGACGTTTAGAGCTGCAGGTGAAGGAGAAACACAGGCTGAGTTCCACCTGTACAGAGCAGGATGGGGGGAAATAAGGACAACGTGAACTAAATAATAAATATTTAAAGTGGTGTTTGAAAGTTTGTGAACCCTTTAGAATTTTCTATATTTCCACATTAATGTGACCTAAAACATCATTGGATTTTCACACAAGTCCTAAAGGTAGATAAAGAGAACCCAATTAAATAAATGAGACAAAAATATTATAGTTGGTCAGTTATTTATTTAGGATATCCAATATTACATATCTGTGAGTGGTAAATGTATTTAACATTCAGTATCTGGTGTGACCCCCTTGTGCAGCAATAACTGTAGATAAATGTTTGAATAACTGTTGATCAGTCCTGCATCGGCTTGGAGGAATTTTAGCCGGTTCCTCAGTACAGAACAGCTTCAACTCTGGCATGTTGGTGAGTTTCCTCACATGAATTGCTGGCTTCAGGTTCTTCCACAACATTTCTTTTGGATTAAACATCAGGACTTTGACTTGGCCATTCCAAAACATTAACTTTGTTATTCTTTAACCATCCTTTGGTAGAACGACTTGTATGTTTAGGGTTATTATCTTGCTGTATTGCACTCTCTCTTCAGATTCAGTTCATGGACAGATGTTCTCATATTTTCCTTTAGAATTCGCTGGTATAATTCAGAATTCATTGTTCCATCAATGATGGCGAGTTGTCCTGGTCCAGATGCAGCTAAACCGGCCCAAACCATGATACAACCACCACCATGTTTCACAGATGGGATAAGGTTCTTATGCTGGAACACAGTGTTTTCCTTTCTCCAAACATAACGCTTCTCATTTAAACCAAAAAGTTCTATTTTGGTCTCATGTGTCCACAAACCATTTTTCTAATAGTCTTCTGGCTTGTCCACGTGATCTTTAGCAAACTGCAGAAGGGCAGCATTGTTCTTTTTGGAGAGCCGTGGCTTTCACTTTGCAACCCTGCCATACACACCATTGTTGTTCAGTGTTCTCCTGATGGTGGACTCATGAACATTAACATTAGCCAATGACAGAGAGGCCTTTAGTTGCTAGAAGTCAACGTGGGTTCCTTTGTGACCTCTGGGACTATTACATGTCTTGCTCTTGGAGTGATCTTTGTTAGTCTCCACTCCTGGGGAGGAGAGTAAGGGTGTTGAATTTCCTCCATTTCTACACAATCTGTCTGACTGTGGATTGGTGGAGTCCAAATTCTTTAGAGATGGCTTTGTAACCTTCTCCAGCCTGATGAGTATCAACAACTCTTTTTCTGAGGACCTCAGAAATCTCCTTTCTTCACACCATGATACACTTCCACAAACAAGATCAGACTTTGCTCTCTCACACCTGATTGTTGTCCCATTGATTGAAAACACCTGGCTCTATTTTCACCTTCAGATTAACTGCTAATCCTACAGAAGAGGTTCACATACTTTAACCACTCACATATATGTAATATTGGAACCTTTTCCTCAATAAATAAATGACCAAGTATAATATTTTTGTTTCATTTGTTTAATTGGTTTCAATTTTGTCTACTTTTAGGACTCGTGTGAAAAGCCGATGATGTTTTAGGTCATATTTATGTAGATATATAGAAAATTCAGAAATGTAGCCTCATGTTCTGTTCAAGGGGAAAAAAACATTAAATAAGGAATAAAACACTGTATTAAAGGAAAAGCGTGTTGATTAGTTTCCTATAACAGCATGTTATTGAATGTTTCATTCATTTACAACAATTAGGTTTTTATTGAGTAAAGAATGACACGTTATACGTTTTATTCATTTATAGTTACGTTTCATGTTTTCCATTAAACAAGTCAGTTCCTGTTCTCACTTACTTGTTATAGCAGCTATAAACAATCATTTCCTCGCCAGCCTTCTCTTTTTTCTGTCTTTCAGTTAAAAACTGCAGCTTGTCAGGTTGCTCAGAAATCGCAAAGAAGCGTAAACTCCTCTGTCCTGAAGATGTTGGAAAACTTAACATTACAGCTCAACGTTACCCTCTGACTGTCACAAAGTGCTGACACTGGAGACTCCTTCCATAAATGTTACACAAACCTCTCAATCAACAGTCATAATTTTAAAAAAATCAGTTAACGTGGAGCATCCGATGTACAGTACATGTCCCCATGAACGTGCTGTCACTATAGAAACCGTAATGTATTAGAACAGGGGCATTAAAATTAACCTGTGGTTTGCAGCTGCACTATTGTCAGAGCTGCTGTTATAGAAAACTAATCAACACATTCCGACCATTCACAGAATTCAGATTTCGGCAGCGCATTCGACATTTTTCCAGAATCCTGTGTTTGATTATGTTTGTAGCTGGGCCATGAGGAAGACATTTAGGAGATTTCACTTCCATCCACATTGTTTATGTTGATCATTAGGAAGATGAGGAAAAGATATACTGTGTATTTTATTCCACAGTTAATTTAACAATGAAACGCATGAGATCTCTCGGTAAAGCAGCAAACACGTCATGTTCTGCAGGTTTATATACGTCTGCTCCAGGATGAGTCACATGACTGACATTAAATTTAGGTTATGGGAGCTCTAGAGATTCTGACCATGACTCATCATTACCATCACTGCTTTCCTGCAGGTGCACACATGTATATATATATACTGCTCGACTCAGTACTTTCAATCAAGATGGTAACCATATTCCTTCAGATTTCCAACATTTTCATAAGAACGTATCATGTTTTAGGATTCTCTTTCATAATTTAACTGCATTTAGTTGAGTTTTATTATGAGAATTTAGATTAAGGTTGGTGACAAACTCGATTTCTTTGTTACAATATCTGTCATGTGCTGATGTTACATTTTTTTAGTCCCCGATAATATCCCAAAACCTTATTCGGGTCTCAGAGCAGATGTTTGTTGAAGTCTCATCTAATGAATCCTCAAATCTGTCCAAAATAAGGAAGAAAACACCTCATTTGTTCTTATGCAGCCTTTTGAATAGATAGGGCAGACTTTATTCTGAGAGCATAAACAATGTCTAAACATGTTGCCTACCTAGGGAGCCTTGTCCGGAATGAAATGCGATCCAGCAATTCTGTTCACCAAATAGTTCTACTCAAAATGTGTACAATCCACGATGAGCCGTATTGAGAGGTGAGTTAATGCGTGCATCGTGAGGATTCATTGGTGAAATTGCACACATCAGGGTTCACACACACGTAAATACAAATGTAAATTCACTCCAACACACATTTGAGTCATTTGAGGCCACTATTCAACACATAAATATCCCAGTAATAATGAATTAATAATATCGTCTCTTTAAAGTCTCTTTAGGTCTTAATCAGAGACACTGCTTATCTTGAGATGTGATTTACGTTAAAGTTTCTCTGTAAGTGTAGCAGATGAGTGCTTGGTCAGCTTGTCCTTCAAACCGTGAACATGTTGACTTTACAGCAAGTCCATAAAATGAACACAAACTCTGACACTGTTTCAGTCATTTGACTCAAACTAGTGAGCTTAAAGTGTGCGAAAATCTCCTGCATCTCACACACATGACAATCTCATGATCTCGATTTAGTGTCTTGTGGCTTTATTAACTCATGCACGCTGCTGGAGCACAATATAAACAAATAAAATGCTAAATCACCGACTGCCTTGGATCAAGTGCTATTCTACGTGCTGCGGAATAATGAGTGTGGAAAATGTTTTGTTCAATGAGACAAGTGATTAATGTGATGATTACAACTAGGACTATTCATGCAGTTACACAGTATATATACAGTATATTGGTGATATACGAGACTCCTATTGGATTTATTTCAACACTCGCCATCTTCTTATTCATATCTCATCATAAGTGCTTTTATTTTTCATTATTAATGCTCTCTTGCTTTTATGCAGACAACAAAGGAGGGGAAATGCTATTTTCTTCTTCAGTCAGCATTTTCTACCCCTGATATTATTTTGGTTTTGAATGAATGAAGAGTTGCCAAAAAATTAAACATTATAGCTAATTGTTCTTTTCTTGATTGTCCATCAGTTTTGATACCTCACATTATTAACAATTATCCAGAGATAATATTATATTGATTAATGATTACTATTTTATAGAGGCTTTTCTTTTTCGTGGCAGGATGTAGTATTAGCTGATAATGTTAGAGCATTTATTTATTCTTTTTTTTATTATATATATATATATATATACTTGTATATGCACATATTTATTCCCTCTGGCTTTCTATATAGATTTTGTTCTTTGTATGTTAGTTAGGAATATTAAAATAATGTAAATAAACAATACAAGCATAAGTTTCTTAAATTAAATGGGTCTGATAAAGTCTGTTTTTTTTAACCTAGTTGCTTGACATTATCTGTACCAGAGGAAGGAACTGTGAAATTGGGGATTCGCAAATGGATTTATTTATTTACTTACTTATGTAAATTATGTGCTATTTATTTACTAGATTACATATTTATTTATTTACTTACTTACTCTTGTATAAATGTATTTATTTATTTGTTTGTTTATATACATACGTATTTATTTATTTATTTATTTATTTGTGTTGATTTGTTTGTTTAGTTGCTTTTTAAATGAGTTTACTAGTTGCTAAAAACTTATTTATTGTTTTTTCCCTTTACATTATTTATTTATTTATTTATTATCTTGCATCATTTTTTATTTATTTCCAGGTGCATGAATTCATGTATGTACTTACTTACTAACTTACACTTATTTGTTTGTTCATTTGGTTTTTGTTTGTTTGTTTGTTTGAATGGACTAACAATAGGGTAAATGTAAATAATTGGCAAAAAACGTTGCATTTTCAAAAAATCTCCAGCAATTTAATTCAGCATCTTCTATGTAGAGTACTGAATTGCTCGCAGACAGAAATGTGAGAAACTGACCAATCAGAGAAGTGCAGATTCAGAGAGGGCGTGGCTACTGAACGATTTCAAGCAGCCAAAAAAAAACCCAAAATGTTTTTTTAATTTAAAAACAGTATAACGTATAAAGATCCTGATGTTAAGCAGTACAGATATTACAGCGAGAACAAATCCATCGTTTAGGACAGAAATGACCTGTGTGTGTAGAGATACAATCACACCCTTTATTTCTGTATCGAAACCATCCAGGAATGTAAACAGATCGTCGGCCATTTTGGACAGAGAATGAATGGCACTGGCCTCACCCCACACACACACACAGACACAGACACACACACACACACACACACAGAGGCATCATGTAGGATTAAATCCTTAACATCATGTTAAAATCTGACATTAGATTCCTAAACGTTTTTGCACGGACGAGCCTCTGTGTTCTGGTCACGCTCACGTCAGAACCACTGCAAAACACACAACACCTCACTATCATCTTTCATAACATCTCTCATAATCTATACAATGTATATCTAATATATCTGACCTTTCTCTCTGCTCGGGTTACCGAACCTGCTTCTGGACACAGTTATCAATCGTAAGTAATCCTGCGAAGAAATCCAGTGCGAGTTAATTTGGAGATATTTAATAAATAATCATCTGAATGCTCGACGGAAGTCAAGTCTTCCATCGTCAAGTGACGTGAGACCAGTTCTCTAGATTCCTCTTGAACGAATCAAATTAAAAATGAAAAATGTCTAGAAATCATTTTGTGATAAGGAATATTGGATATTTCTGTATGCTAATATCTATCAGAATGCTATTTATAATAATTTCTCACAAGGCTCGGGTTTTTATAGCAAACAAAGGAGTGTATTATTTGTCGTCCAGTTTGTTTCAACCCTTTTCAGAACATCAAGACCAAACAGAAGGCAGAACGGAACAGAAGAACACCCTGTACAGCTCAGTGACTGACGTACCAAAAATAACCACCAACAAATCAGGCAGTTTTCCACACAAAGCTGGTTGACTTACCCAATCTCCGTGATGGTGAAAGTCCCGGGGAGCCTTCTGGTGCTGGATGTTATTCCATTGAGCCTGTCGTCTTCGTCTGCCTTGTTTTCCTCAGCCTGTGTGTCTGTGTCTGTGTGTGTTTGTGTGTGTGTGTGTGTGTGTGTGTGTGTGTGCAGGGTCTCAGCCTCTCCCTGGTTCAGCTTCCAGCCACAGCGTCACATGTGTGTGTGTGTGTGTGTGTGTGTGTGTGTGTGTGTGTGTGTGTGTGTGTGTGTGTGTGTGTGTGTGTGTCTGCAGGGGCCTGGTACTCAGTGATGTGTCAGAACTCTGGGTGGGCTCAGGAAGGAGAAGGGAGGGAGAAGGGAAGAGAGGATGGAGAGAGCAGAAGCACAAAATGGCTGTGATGATGGAGCTGTGGATGCTGAGGATGCAGTGATGACATCATCAGCGCATCACATTGCTGAGAGGGAGGAGATGGAGAAAGGCAGCGTGGTGATGGTGAAATCAGCTGCAATTTCACAGCCAGGTCTGCATTATCTCTGCTGTGTGTGTGTGTGTGTGTGTGTGTGTTTAAGATGCAGCCTGATATCCCAGCATGCACTGGGTGTCCTCCTCTCAATACAGCCTTTGTAAAAAGCTGCTACCTCCTGCTGTGCAGCAGCGACGACACGAATCTTTATTCAGAGCCTGTTCACAACCACATTAATGGCTCACATTAGTGTGACACACCTACACTTCCTTAATCTCACGAGATTAAAGCAGATTTATGGCAAAGAATATATATATATATATATATAGCAAGATGTTTCACAAGACATGATGCTTATCCAAATATTTGGCTTGGTCGATTCTTGCTAGCAAATTTAAACAGAACTGCGGCGTGAGTTTACATTCACTGTGTTTAAAAAAATAAATGCCTGAGGGAAGTAAATAGATCCGAGGCAGGTTACTCTTATAGGATTCTTTTAAATGACTATAATAGGTCAATAATCTCATCATAATCTAATGCAAACTAAATCTTAATCTAATTACATTACATACTATTGGTTTTATTTTGTTTCATTTATTGAATTAAGCTTAGGTTACAACAACAACGATAATAATAATAATAAAATAATAATAATAATAATAATAATAATAATAATAATAATAATAATAATAATAATAAATGTTTTCCATTTAAATAGCACCTTTGTAACACTCAAAGTAACCACACAAAAATAAAATAAAACAAAATGAAATAAAATTAAATGAAGACTAGTAGGACAAAGTAGAAAGGAAAATGAATAAATGTGCCTATTCAAGTTGTGTAAACTTCCTGATATATCTATTTGCACCAATAATAATTATTTTTATAATAATAAATATAATAATAATAATAATAATAATAATAATAATAATGTGTTCAAGTTAAGTGCTTAGTCACTGTAGAAAATATTATAAATACAATTTTAAATAGACAGACAGACACATAGATAGACAGACAGACAGACAGACAGATAGACAGATAGATAGATAGATAGATAGATAGATAGATAGATAGATAGATAGATAGATAGATAGATAGATAGATAGATAGATAGATAGATAGAGTCTGTCTTGGAGTGATGGAAATTCTGTAAAACATCGCCATCTGGTGATCATATCCGGTACTTACAAAACAAAATCACTGCTTTAAACCTCACAAACATTAAAGTGAGTTAATGGGGAATAAAAAAAAATCCACAATATTTTCTTTAACCCCAATAAAGTCGATCAGCTAAGACTGATGTTTGGTGTCTGACGTTCTGGAGCTGCGAGACCAATGCAAAAAATTGGTTAAATCCCCATTTTAGCATTGTGCTATTGTGTTTAGCATTTTGTGTGTGTGTGTGTGTGTGTGTGTGTGTGTGTGTGTGTGTTTTTTGGTGGGTGGGGGTGGGTGTGTGTACAATGTGTACATTCTCACACACACTTTGTGTATCTCAAAGTGACTTGCTGATGTACAAACTCAGTGTAAATGTAGTTAAAGATGAAGCATATCACTGAGCTCAGACTTCTACACACACTAAACCAGAAGCTATTAGCTACATTAGTCTCGTAGCTGCACCACTGGGAATAGAAACTCATAAAATTTGTAATGGTTTTAATGGTTATAATGGGAATTGTATTGGTTTTTATGGAAACTGTAATGGTCCCTGTGGGTCTCTACTGGTAATTCATTACCTTCTATTGGTGGCATGTTAAGTCTAGTGGGCACCGTTAAGGACCAATTATAGTAACGGTAATGGTTTTAACAGTTTGCTGATGGTTTGTAATGCTATTAGTGGAAACTATTAGAATTTCTGTGATGGTTTTTATTGTTGTTGTTTTTTCAGCAGGAAAGGAAGCTGGCAAGAATGTGATTGCTACTTTGAATAAATGAAGCTGACAAACAATGATCTACCTGTTTGTGCTGTTTTTGGCAACTGGTAGTTCTGACTGAACTGGATTATTCAGTAGTGGAATACAAATGAACAGCTTGAGACAATGAACAAGTCTCGGCTGATTTCAAAGCAGATTGTGTAATTTTCTATAAAATATTCCTAAAAGTTACTCTCGCGCCTGGGGATAATTAGGTATAGCCGATCCACCTGGAGACTTTTTTGGAAGGTAAATGTGCACTTATATAGCGCTTTTATCCAAAGTGCTTTACACTGTGTCTCATTCACCCATTCACACACACCAATGGTAGCAGAGCTGCCATGCAAGGCACTAGCTTGCCATCAGGAGCAACTTGGGGTTCAGTGTCTTGCCCAAGGACACTTCTGCATGTGGAGTCACCCAGGCCGAGAATCGCCAACCCTACGAGAAACCGCCAACCCTACGATCAGCGGACAACCCGCTCTACCACCTGCGCCACAGCCGCCCTTGGAAGGAAACCACAGAACCCAGAGGAGGAAACCCACATGGACAGGAACAGACCACGTTTAGAAAGCTACAACCATTAAACATCCGAAGAACCCTCGAGGAACCCACTGTCCAAAACCTCCAACTGAAGCCTACGTCCAGACGTTCAGTGCTGCCAAACTCTTTTCAGGGGAAAGTAGCTATGCTCCCCAAACTCACAAGATAATGTCATCTACATTTTATGAATATGAATTTGCATATTAATTGGTTCGTCGTGCTCATTTGCATATCGAAATTTGTTATATGAAGAAAGAAGGCAACAGAATAACAGAATAACTGAGAAGCGGGAGGTCATTCTAAATCTAATTCAAATCACAGGTTGATATTGATGCGCTCATTTGAATACATTATCATTTCTATAGTCAATTTCTCTGTAACACGACAAGCTGCGGTTTTTTTTGGTCTTATAGACTTCAATAGCGGATAAAGAGAGGGCTGGTGATAGAGCGACTGTTTATAGCTGCTATAACGTACACCGAATAGGAACTGACCAGTTTTGCAGACACTTCGCAACATTGTATCACAATAAACGGATAAAATGCACGTCATTCTCTAACAAATTAAAAATGTGTAAACTGTGCCAAATTGCTGTGGCGTAAGAGGAATAGAACACTCGGGGATGTGAGGTTGGAGGAAAGGATGCATGGTGATGTCACGCAGTCGAATTTTCTGATTGGTCGATCAGATTTAACGTAATCGGGCCTGTTGTTGATAGAGGAACGTCTGAAATCAAGACGACTTCCTCAAAAAAGTGTAAACATTGGAGTCAAGCCCCACCATGGTGCAAAGGCCACGCACGCACAAACAACAGCCTCGGACTTATTTACCGGCTCGTCTAATTATTGACCCTGAGTGGAGCAGGCTGAAGGTCATGTTCTAGTGATGAACACAACAAAAGATTAACGACACCAAAGACGACGAAAACCAAAGGTTGCCGACATATTTCTGCATATTACTCCAGCTAAACTGAAATATGAGCTTCTGGAAAAAGGAAAGAAAAATCCTAAACAACACGTGTGTCCTGTTTTGCATATTGACATGTCTGAGCAAAGCATAGACGGCGTTGCACGTTTATATGCTGTGTATGAAGGAAAGTGCAGTGTTTGTGTGTGTGTGTGTGTGTGTGTGTGTTTTTTGCACATGTCCACACCAGCCAATCCATTCCCTCTGACAGGGTCGACTCCTCTTTGCAGTCAGTAAACAAGTCGAGGGACATGAGAAATCAATGCGAGTGCGTAATTTTTGGTACCTCTGCAAACTGAGTTCGATTTCATGTGAGGAAAAGTGCCAAAGTCTGTGCAAATGATGAAAATGTGGCTGTTTATCGTACTGGAGACGTACTGTGCCTTCCTCCAGAACTGCTCTAAGCCCTTTATTAATGATCACAGCAGGAAGATCGCTGTGATCGCTGTCAATATGTTTAAAGCTGGTGCACGGTGTCATTTTTAAGCATCTAGCATAACCTGTAATAACTTTTTTTTCTTTTTTTAAATTCAGATATCTCAGGACAACTGTGCTTTACAATACATCCATGCAATAAATATGGCCAGTTTCTTCATTTCAGGTTCCTGCCTACAAATTTTGATAGTTATTTATAGCTACACTATTCATATGGCTATGAATCAGAACTTGATCATTTGACTCAGTTAAAGGTTTATTTTGAAGAATGATGTGTTATTCAGTAAAATACAGCGTATGAACTTTGTTCCCATGTTCAGGAGCGGAAGACATTAGGTAACTGTAACCTTTTTTTATGTTTGTTCTTAATTTAGTAAGATTTTGGCACATTAGCTCTACTTTCACTTAAGTATAATTTCTCGGTATTTGCTCCAGCCCTGTTCATGCTTGTACGCTGGAGGTTGGAGGGGAGGACATGAGCAGTGACGCATGACTGAGAGGTCAAAGACCTTGTTCGCTTTTTAAATATTTGCTCTTCAGCTTTTTACTCCAGTCTCAGTAAGATCAGTAACGTCAGATCAGTGCTATCATCAGGTCACACCATGTTACCGATGAGCTCGCTCTGCAGGGGCATGCGCTTCCTGGCCCAACAGCATGTGGTGGCTCTGGAGTGCTGCTCGGTGTTGTGTATGCGTGCTTCCTCATCCTCATCCTCATCCTCACTGCATGTGCCCCCTCCTACCTGCATGCTGCGCCCGCTCGAGGTGCCGTACCGCTACCTGTTCGGACCCGGACCGTCTAACGTGTCACCCCGTGTGCTGGCTGCTGGAGGGAGACCCATCATCGGTCACCTGCATCCAGAAATGTTTGAGGTGAGACCTCATGCACCATTTTATTTGACCTGTTAGTAGGGATTGAAAAATGAACAGCTGTTTGTTTGTTGTTTTTTTTAACCCAAAATAATTTCATTCTCTGCTTTGTTTTCGTCGTAGATCATGAACGATATCAAGGAGGGGATCCGCTACGCCTTTCAGACCACCAACCTCATGACGCTGGCGATGAGCGGGTCAGGTCACACGGCCATGGAATGCGCAGTGTTTAACATCGTGGAACCGGGAGAGAGCGTACTGGTGTCCATTAACGGCGTATGGGGAGAACGCGTGGCTGAAATCGCAGACAGAATGGGTAAGACTTTAAATCAGCCTCCTGATTACTGTATGCAGTGGTGAGAGGGTGATATATACAAAAATATCATATCACGATATTCGACATGAACATAATGCACGATATTGCGGATTTGATAACTATGTAGCAACAAAAAAATACCAAAACAAAAACAAAAATACACACACACACACCTTCCCAGGTAAAAGATACACACTAAAGGTATAAACTAATGACAAGGAAAGGTACAGTTTAGTAAACTTTATTTCAGAGTGTATAAAAGTACTGACCTGCGATGTCCTGCAATATCCATGTTTACAATAACAATAATATCAAATCTCCTGTCCCTGCTACTGCAGATATAAAACTTATATCTGGATGTAGATTGTGATTATGAAATGTATAGATTCAAACTGAAATTAGTAGATATTTATTTATATAAAAATGTAGCGTATAATATTTATAAATGAATTATGTCAAAGACGAAATGGGTTTCAATGCGAGAATTGTAAAAAAAAAAATATATATATATATATATATATATATATATATATATATATATATATATAGATAGATAGATAGATAGATAGATAGATAGATAGATAGATAGATAGATATAGATATTCTTTTAAACATTCTACATAAGTGACTGTCTATGTTTAATTTGTTTCATTTAATTTGTAATTTGTGTGTTTGTTTTTTTTAAACGCAAGGACAATTTAGTAGTTTATAGACCTTTTCTGGCTATAAACACCTTTCTAGGGCAACAAGTCCTAGAGTAGTCAAAAATAATAATTATGCTTATTAAGAATTTGATGGTTTTCTGTAACAGAAACAACCGTGTGATACGCCGCATACATGTTTTCATTAATATCCTAAAATGGTCGAAAATTTGTAAAAGTGAAAAAAAAACCATTCTATAAACATTTGATAGCGTTTTAATATTCAACTAAATAAAATATATAGTTTCAAAGTGCTTTAAAGTAATAGATACTGAAATAAACTAGAATTTGTTGGTGTTTTTTAAAAATAAAATTATGAAGAGAAGCTGAGAGGTACTAATGGTGGTTTTATGCCTGGATTTGAACAGGTGCCAAAGTTCACACTCTGGTCAAAGCTCCTGGTGGTTATTTCACAAATGAAGAAATCGAGAAGGTAAACATTCCTCCCTTTCACAGTTAAAGGGCTAGTTCAGTGCTATTTAATATGAATAATAATGAATAATTAAATAATAATGACTGTATCTGCATTTTGTTCTGATTGTGTATTACAATCACAGGAGATTTCCAAACACAAACCCGTTCTGTTCTTCCTCACACACGGAGAATCATCGGCTGGTCTCGCTCACCCTGTAGACGGCATCGGAGACATCTGCCACAAGTGAGGACCTCGTACACATACACACATACACACAAACACACACACACACACACACACACAAAAATCACTATGGTCATAACTAGCTACGAGGACACAGAGGACACTCAGTAGTTTCACAAGTTTGTTTTCCTTCCACACTTCCTCCTGCTCTTCCAGTCACTGATTGATTCTGGACTACTTATCACCTGCTCACGGCGCACTCCTCCACCTGTACTGGTCATGTAGTGTTAGCCACATGATCACCGAGGCGATTTTCAACCGTGTTTGATTTTCTCAGTGAAGAATCATGTACTGTAGTGTGAAATCCTCATGAAACCACTTAAAGTTCAGCGCTGAGAAACTGAGAGAAATAAAACTAAGTAAACTGTGCAAACTGGGGGGCAGTGGTGGCTTGGTGGTTAAGGCTTTGGGTTACTAATCGGAAGGTCGGGGATTCAAGCCCCAGCACTGCCAAGTTGCCACTGTTGGGCCCTTGAGCAAGGCCCTTAACCCTCTCTGCTCCAGGGGCGCTGTACTTATGACTCTGACGCCAACTTCCTGACAAAGAACATTTTTTTTTTTTTTTAGGCATTTAGGGATCAGGCCACTTCATTCTGTACCACTGATCACAACAACTTAAAGCGGTGTCGTGTGAGCGGATCAGCGCGTCGTTGTTTATTAAACACACAGCATGAAGACACATTTCCGCAGCGTGGACGTCACTAAAAACGTCCTGTTTACGCCTTTCTTTCACACCCAACTTATAGCGTTTATGATTTACATGCTCATGCGCGTAGTCACGACGCATCCGCTTTACACCTGTTATACGTCAAAACTCTGTGTTTTCTAACCGTCAGCTGTCTGTGGTCGACGCTGAATGGCGTGTGGTTATATCCGCCGTATGTGTTAACGTGCTGATTAGCTTTCTATAGCGGCAGAAAGACGGACTGGTGAGGGAGCGGCTTGATTTATAGCTGCTATAACGTAAGTGAGAAGATGAATTCACTCGTTCCGCAGATGTTAAACACCATGAATATGACTTTCTTAGTGAATTGCTGTGGCGTAAGAGGAATAAAACGCCGCGACGTGTTGTTACAGCATGGTGAGAGTAAACTCTGTGTGATTACAGGTACAACTGCTTGTTCTTGGTGGATTCCGTGGCATCTCTGGGAGCTTCACCTCTTTTCATGGACAAACAGAGTAATCAGAGACTTTATATTTAGACGGATATTTATATTTGTAGAGTTTGGAGGCAGTCTTGCTCATTGTCCAGCATCTCGTGTGTGTCTGTTCTCTCCATGCAGAGATTGATATTCTGTACACGGGCTCACAGAAAGCCTTAAACGCCCCTCCAGGCACAGCACCGATTTCATTCAACGAAAGAGCATGGTGAGTGTGAAATATAAAACAATAACTAAAATATGTATTCATTTTCCTTTCTCTCTTTTTGTCTGTTTTGTCTTCGAGCTGCTGTAATGTAAAATGTAAAATCTATACTTCAAGGGACAAAGTATCAGCAATTCTCTGTGTATTGTAATGTATACATTTTATAGGTTAATAAATAAGAAACCGACGGTATTTTATCATGCTGTAGAAGACAGAAGAAGCAAAACAAAAAGGATAAAAATAAAACATATGAAGGCTTTAAAAACTTGTTCCATCTTTGATCTGTATATGAAATCGGGAAACAGGAAAACAAAACAGGAACCTGGATGACAAAATGATCTTTATTTTGTAATAAAAAAATTTAACTTTCAGTGGGAAATTCTTGAAAATGTTGCGTTTATGAATATCTGAAGTAGTTTTTTTTTTTTTTTACTGAAAAGCTTGACACACATACAGGATAAACCAGGACAGAGAAAACACAGCAGGAACCTGGAGCAACTTCGGTTCTGAATCTTGCTTTTTAAAAAATGAGCCATTCATGAGCTCGAACCCCGTGCACACGGAATTTGAAGCTAATATGCAGGAATGTAGCGTGAGTTATGTGTGCTTTTCTTCCTTGCTTTTATCTCGTGCAGTCAGAAGATGTTCAACAGGAAGACGAAGCCCGTGTCCTACCTGCTGGACATGACTCACCTGTCCAACTACTGGGGTAATGACGGTAAACCTGCCCGAATGTGAGTGTGTTCAGAAAAAACTAATAATAAAAGCTGGAAACATTAGCGTCGCACTTCAGGAGTCGGAGTGTGTGATGTCTGTAACTCTGTGCTGCAGGTATCATCACACCGGCCCCGTGTCCGGGTTCTTCGCCCTGAGAGAGAGTCTCGCCATCCTTACAGAGAAGGTCAGTGTGATGTCATCACTACACACACGCGCGCTGTCAGCCTATCGTGAATTGGGTCAATGTGTCTTAGTGATCATTAACGAGGCGTGGCCTCTGTGTGTGTCAGTCGCAATGGAGGAGGTGTGGCCTCTGTGTGTGTGTGTCAGTCTCAGTGGAGGAGGCATGGCCTCTGTGGGTGTGTCAGGCTCAATGAAGGAGGCGTGGCATCTGTGTGTGTATCAATCTCAGTGAAGGTGGCGTGGCCTCCGTGTGTCTGTCTCAGTGGAGGAGGCATGGCCTCTGTGGGTGTGTCAGGCTCAATGAAGGAGGAGTAGCCTCAGTGTGTGTCAGGCTCAACGAAGGAGGCGTGGCCTCTGTGGGTGTGTCAGGCTCAATGAAGAAGGCGTGGCCTCAGTGTGTCTCAGTCTCAATGAAGGAGTGGCCTCAGTGTGTGTCAGGCTCAATGAAGGAGTGGCCTCAGTGTGTCAGTCTCAATGAAGCAGGCATGGCTTCAGTGTGTCAGTCCTAATGTAGGAGGCAAGGCTTCTATACCTGTCTATGCCAGTTTAGGAGGTGTGGCCTCTGCAGCTGTCAGTCCCAATGAAGGAGGCTTGGCTTCTCATTCAGATTAACTGAAGGAGGTGTGGCCTCTTTCCTTTTTTGGTGCTTCAGCTGATTCAGCATACAGTGAGTCAGTACTGAGGATGTTCTGTTCGGTTCTTCCCTGCAGGGTCTGGAGAACTCGTGGAGACAGCACCGAGAGGTAGCAGAGTACCTGTGGAAAGGTTTAGAAGACCTCGGCCTTAAACTCTTCATCAAGGACAAGGTGAGGCGTTCGTCCATCACTCGCTCGTCAGTTTAATCTTTAATGAAACACGTCGATCACATGATTCGTTTGTTTTTAGGATCTGAGGTTGCCATCAGTCACCACCATCGCGATCCCTGAAGGGTACGACTGGAAAGAGCTTCTAACGTACATGATGAAACACCACCAGATGGAGATGACGGGAGGCCTGGGGCCGTCCATTGGCATGGTGAGGAGAACGTCTGCATGTACTAAGTGATGTATACACATCATCGCTAACGTAGCCATCCTGTCTCTAGCCGTATCTGTCTGATGATAATTAGCTAACCGGGCTAACTAGCAAAGTAGCTAACATCGGATATACTATTTAAATTCTCTAGCAATTTGTGCCATCTTATAGTGTTGATCGAAGGTAACATAGGCTCCACCCCTTTTAATGCAAGGATGCCTTTAAACTGCTACTCTCTAGAGTTAAGACTAAACCAAGGTCACATGTTAACCCCTGACATCGGTGTGTGTTCTAGGTGATACGACTGGGGCTCATGGGCTACAACTGCAGCACGTATAATGCTGATAAAGCTCTGGCGGCCCTGGCTGACGCCCTGAAACACTGCAAAAAACACAAGGCCTAGAGACAGTCACATGACGACATCGGACTCCTCCCTCGACTACAGGACAACTGTTTAGACAGCAAACACGCCACAGACGACTTACCACGTTAAGACGATGTGTAAATTGTACAGTAAACTTTTTTTTTTTTTTTTAAAGTTCTCATTATTAAAATGACCAATTCAAGCACTCGGGGTCTTATAATCTCAGGTTTGTGTTCACGTGTGAACCGTGGATCACGTTTGTGCACGCAGGTTCGCAAAACAGTCGGCACTAGGTTCACAAGTTTGTTGTTTTCCTTTGGAACAAAGAAGGACAAGGATTTGAGAGATCATCACAGCACATCATCGTGCAGGAACATCTGTGAACGATGGGTGTTGAGCAGTTTTTTTGCGACGTTCTCAGTTCACCACAAAGCAATAGGACAATGATTGAAATGTCTAGTGCCTGGGCTGGGGAGACCAACATGTACGGAGCAGGCTTTTTTCATTGTTATAACAGCTAGAATATGTTATAAAAACAAAATCCTGATGCACTAAATACATGTCTGATTTGTCTGACTGATCCCTTCCGATTCTTCTCCAAATTTGTATTTCTTTTGGTGTCATTACATCCCCCCCCCCATTCTCAGCAACAGTATCTGAACTCTATTTGTGCATTTGTGACTCTGAGCAGAAAGGGGCGGAGATGTAGGATCACTGGGGGCGTGTCTGTAACGTGACTGACAGGAGAGATACAATCCGTTCGCTTTCGAAACGACTACATTTCACCATTCAAGCTCTCCAGAAATTTCTGTAATTCAGAAAGGAGCAACGACTTTCTAAAGATGACGTGGGAAATTCACGATGGTTACCACGCCGGTCGCGTCCCCTGGGATTTTCGTTTTTTGTAATCCCAGGAAAGATCGTACATCCATAGACGGATTTGATAACCGACAGAACGGGTCACGTGTCTAGTCTCACTTTATTCACTTCGTAACAAGAAAATAAATCTTCCAACCATCTGCAAGAAAGAAAAAAAAAATCAACTCTGAAAAGGAACTTTATACGAGCGACGCTGATCCTAAAATCAGACTTAGGCATTAAACAACGCAACAAACAAACCGACAAATAAAAACAGTGGATATCAATCCAGCTATAAAACAAACCTAACACATCTACATAAATCAGGCGTCTTCTTTCTCCACGCGGATCCAGATGTGGAGGTCGATCAGGAAGTACATCTCCACGTCCTGCATCCGCACCAGGGTCATCTTCAGCTTCCCGTCGGCACCGTTGTACCACAGCACAAACTGCTCGTCGTAGGTTTCGCACACCATGTTAGAGCAGCTGAGGACGAGAGACGCGGACGAGCTGATGCACCACACCGGCCTCTGAGCCGCGTCCAGCACAGACACCGTCATCACGCAGCAGTCCTGCTCACAAAACAACAGGATGTTTATATCACCGTGTATTAAACATAATCTGAAGAAACACACACACACACACACACACACACATTACATTTTTTCAGATATGAAATGCATTTAAAACACAGCTTCATTCCAAACGCTAAAACGTATTTCAGGTAATATTCCACCTATAACAACTAACTTTAAAATCTTTAAATACGACCAAAACAACACCTACAGTACATTAAAGCGGCAGTATGTTACTTCTGGAGGCCCACACAGCTCGTCGTAAAGCTCATCCTTTGCTGTGGAAATGAAACTGATGCAAATAGAAATACGTGATACACCACAGCGCTGATGAATCCTGGATCCTGATTGGTTGGAAGGTGTTGATTCGTTCTCTAGAACAGCAGCTCCGACAGTAGTGCAGGTTTATATTAATCACGTTACCGTTTCTATAGTAACAGCGACGTGTACAGCAAACGGGCCGAATATACAACAGCAGCTTTATAAGCGAGTAGTGTGTTATTTGGAATAATCTGGAAGTCCATCGTTACAAGATGAAACACTGAAATACACATCAGCGTTCGAGTTGGTTCCAGCGTTTGAAATGAAACGTACCTTTATTTACGCGTTTGAACCGACGTGAACTGGAGGAATATTCTAGAGTTACAGAGTGTTACCTTGACATCCCCGTGGAGCTCACCGGCCTTCCAGGAGAAACTGATCTTCCCCAAGATGGGCGTGTGCTTCTGAGACGTTCTGGACTTATTAACAGGTCGGAGTTGCACGAATTCGCTATGGAGATCATCTGACGAGGACAGAATAAAGACGGGGTTGAAGTGAATGTTCAGGTTTTTAACGCCACGTGTCTGAAGGTGTAGCGGCTGCAGCGATGAAGAACCTTCAGCTTTAACGAAACCCGATAAACAAGCAGAGAAGCGTCTTTACTCTCCTGCAGCTCTGTTTAACTCCTAAATGTGGGCTGGGGTTTGATTTGGAGTTAGGAAAGTAAAATCACAATGATTGTATAGGGGGGTTTTCCCCCGCTTTATCTGGTCTTCATTTACGTGAGAATTACTATAATATACTTAGCACCTGCAAAGAGCGTTCGCTGAAATCAAAATATTGTTCAAAATAAATTGCAGAGGCCCCCACATTGGAAGGAGGTTAGAAATGTACAGCTGAGGGCAAAAGTTAGTGACCCCATAATTTCTGAATGAAAAATAAGAATACGAAGAAGACAAAAAAAAATCCTCTTTATTTCCAATGTAGCAACGAAAAAACTAAGACATTAAAAATGAAAGGTGGGCACGGCCTGAAACAAGACAATTCAAAATCAACAATAGTTAAAAAAAAAAAAGTTTTCAAACAACATGAAACTCTCAACTGATTAAAAAGATGAGGATTTTTCATTCTTAATATCCATTTCAGAACAGTAAAATGCCTTCTTTATTGTGTCAAAGGGTGCGCAAACTTTTGCACTTGACTGTGAATGAACGGAATTATACACAAATCGATCACACGGTTCCTTATTAGTCACTACTCGTAACCTCAGAAGTGCAGCATATTGTTCTGCTACAGTAGCTATAATGTCGGCTAACGTATGTGCTTTGTCTGCGTTGCCATAAAAACGAGGAGATAAACGACTTGCTGAATCTCCAAGCCGGATCTCATTATCATAATTGCACAAATTATCTCCGAAACAAATATCAGAAAGGGTGTAAGTAATTCCAACCTACGTAATGACTTCATGTGTGCGTGTTAGAAATGGATATGCTAATGCTTTTGAAACTAAATAGCTCACGCGCCCCTGGCTGTGTTTAGCCTATAATTAGCATGAGCAGTGCGTAGAGACGTTACCTCTGGTACAGAGCACCGGCGAGTAACGGCACTGCACGATGCGTCTCACTGAGTTGTCAAGCTGCACGAGCACCGTGTAACCAGGAACACTGAAACCCGGGAGGACGTCGGTCTGCCGGGGGCTGATCTCTTCTGGCCTGTAGGGGCTGGTGTGTGTGTGTGGGTGTGTGTGTTGTGTGTGTTTGGGGAGTGGGAGGGGAGATAAAGCAGGGGGACTCAGTCATAGTGACGGAGGTGTGGCCCCGGTGTCAGTTAGTCATAGCTTAGTCATAGCTTCTGTCGTTAAGTTCCAGGTCTAGTGAAGGAGGTGTGGCCTCTGCCAATCAGTGTAAAAGAATTGGGTGTGTCCTGTGTGCATGTCAGTCATAATGAAAGAATCATGGCCTCTGTGTCCATCGGTCATAAAGAAAGAGGCATGGCCTACATGTTTGTCAGGAGGCGTGGCCTCTGTACCTATCTCAAAAGAAGAAATACAAACACCGATTGATTAAAAGGAGATTAAACAAACAGCAGCGTACCAGAACAGAGACCCGAGAACACTTCTCTCCACCAGTCTGTGGAAGTGTAAGGTGGCCATGATGAAGGCGATCTTCCACGTGCCCTACAGCCAAGCATAAAGACAAATACACAGATAAATACACTAAACACAGAGACATGATAAAGAGCGGAGCAGGAATTTACACTATTTTATTGTAACTCTAAATCATGGCCGTACTCTCCATACTCCCACAGTGATCCCTTCATCAAACTGGAACAGTTTCACCAGCCTGTCTGTCCCGATAAGCCTCCATTTCTCAACCCGTCTCACCAGCGTTTTACAGATCAGAGAGCGCCATCTCGGCCTGGACCAGACACAAACACATCTTCACTAACTTCCAATGGCATTTAACTGCCTGTTATCTCCTGGAGTAGATTTATACTAGTCGTGACTAAAGGAGCTTGCTCACTTGGCTGGCGTGGTCGTGGGAGAACCCAGGACTCCGTGGAGCTGCATGCTAATGACGTTGTGAATTTTCGGAAACATGCCGTCGCTCCAGCACACGGTGATGGAGGAGTCGGAGAAAAACACCTGAGAATGCTCGGACAGGCTCTGCTTCCCTCGCCTATAGATCAGCGTGATCTCCCAGACAACACGCAGACTCCTGCAGCGCACACACCACCTCTAATTCATAATAAATAACACGCTCACAAGTCTTTCTCTTTCAGACCGAGTGTTCTGAGTGTCATAGGTTCATTCATTCAGTTTTCAGATGTTCAGTCACTCAAGTTTGCAAATTTCACTACAGAGGCCCCCCTCATATAAATACAGGAATAACAGTCAGAGAAACGTGAAAGACAAGTCACATGTCGCCGCACTGATGAACGTAAACATATCGGCTCGAGTGAGGAGAAGAATTAAGCCTGGAAATACACTCAAAACACACTATAAACGCCATTTGTGGTCAATATTAAATATATACATATAATTTGTTAATAATATTATCCCTTTAAAGTCAAAGAAACACGTCTGACCTGAGGACCTGCTCGGTTTGCTGCGGCATGCCCGTGCTCAGGTTCACGTGTCTCAGCTCCTTCTTCCACACCGCGTCCTTATGGCAGCCCATTTCACTGAACAGCAGCCTTTTCCACACCGCCGCCGGGACGTCCTGCACGTCTGCGCTCACAGAGTCTGCTGTCTCGCACCACCTCGGCATCAACTTCTTCCTGCCCATCTTACAGGAGTATAACTCGTACCACATCATGCTGTGGGACACATACCACAGGGTTTAAAACGTCACGCTTTCTTTCCAGCCTCCATCAAATTGATCTCCACGCAAACCCAATATTCCAAGAAAAAAATGCCGAAAGAAATGACGTTGAAAAAACATCACTGACTTGTCATCTGCCAGATCCCGAAACTGTCGGTTAACAAAACCGACGCAGAAAAGAGACGCCGCGTCCAAATAGGAGAAAATCTTCAGGATGATCTCAGGTGGCAAGCTGGTGAGAAATCATGTTAGAGTCCACAAGCATGGAAATGATTCAGGCCGGACATCTCAGAGACGTTTACCTTTTAATGTAATTTTCAATGCAGAGGGAGGAAGGAAGGTGGTTGGACCAGGACCGGGAGGGGCAACATACTACTTGAGGGGGTGGTGGAGGTGGCTTGGTGCTCTCATCCCTACATATATTTTAAAAAGAGGGAAATCATCAAATGTCAGGGAAAATGTACGTCAAATCACCAATACTCCAAAGCCAAATATCCCACTACCACAAATACCCCAAAGCCAAATATCCCACTGCCACAAATACCCCAAAGCCAAATATCCCACTGCCACAAATACCCCAAAGCCAAATATCCCACTGCCACAAATACCCCAAAGCCAAATATCCCTCATCCACAAATTCCCAAAAACACAAATATCCCACTGCCATAAACACCCCAAAGCCAAATATCCCACTGCCACAAATACCCCAAAGCCAAATATCCCACTGCCACAAATACCCCAAAGCCAAATATCCCACAGCCACAAATACCCCAAAGCCAAATATCCCACAGCCACAAATACCCCCCCAATAAAAAACAAATATCCCATTGCCATAAACACCCCAAAGCCAAATATCCCACTGCCACAAACTTTTTTATTTCCTCTCCTCACACTCCTAAAAGCACAGCTCCTTAAAAGAAAAATAAATAAATCTTAAGCGTAACCTAGACCATCTGAGTAAGTCTAGATTTTATATGCTGTATCTACAACTTGTAAATGAAACCAGGGTGTGTGTGTGTGTGTGTGTTAAGAGAGAAAAAAAAAAAGAGAGAGAGAGAGAGAGAGAGAGAGAGAGAGAGAGAGAGAGAGAGAGAGATTTATAACTTTCTACAGTCCTAGAAAAGAAACTCCTCGAGGGTTTGATGGTTTACAGATCGGGGGTTGTAGCAGAAAGGGGACGACCCCTAAAGCAGTTTTAGGGCGCTAATGTAAGATTGCACTTTTGTTCTAAGAGTGAAGGCCTGATCAAGCAGGCCAGGTGAGGCCAGGTGAGGCCATTTTGGAGCTACCTCCTGCTGCTGCGGCCATCACGTGCAGGTTTTTCCTTCTGGCTGCTTCCCGAGTTTCCTCCGTGTCTACCTGCCTGAGTCCTCTCCAACCCCTGCCTCAGACTCAGAAAGAACTGACCACGTCCACTGGCCATTCAGGAACACACCTGAGCTCTAAACCGTGGCGTTTTATAAAACACAAGAGAAATAAGAGCCACGCATATTGGCTCAATTTCCTCTGAACAACGGAGCGCTTGATCAGGACCTGTCCACGTGCTCGTTAATGGGGTTCTATTTAGCTATGACGTTAGAAACCCCTTTATAAAAAAAAGTAATAATAACAATAATCCACACTAACAAGTTGGCTAAACATATTTGAAGCAATGCGCAACTCTTTTCCACGACGGATTCGCTCTTTATAAAGTAAAATAAATCATTAACGGTCAACAAATAACACTTCCTGGTCTCCCCCATTTTACTGGGCAGTGGATTGGTTCGTTTCCATAGAAACATGTGGTCGGAACACGATACACGAAATTGGACTAGTTTAAATCCTAATGTTGCTAGTTTATTTTTTTTATTTCATTTGAATGCGACACAAATGAACGATGTTTTTAATATCTAGATTATATTAGTATTGTTTTTATTTTTTATTTTATTATTCTTATTTACGGTTACAAATATTCGTGTATTTCCCAAATAATTGCGCTGAATACATCTCCCACAGTTCAATGCGCCAAAGTGGGCGTGGACTTCCGGGATAAGTTGCAAGGTAGCTGGTGAGCTAAAGAAAATAATCAGTTCGGCGGTGAATGAATGTAGTTATTTACTTCATTTAAGACTCGCATGAATCGTTTATTCTGACATAAACCAGACTTTGTAAATATATATATATATATATATATATATATATATATATATATATCAGAATGTCGTGTCCTGTGAGTCAACCTGGTGAGCATTTCCGTTTTATATTTTTAATGGTTTACATTAAAAGTGCGCTTTGGAAGTTTGTTTTGTAAAACTTGTGAAATTATAACTCATTTAGTTAGTCTAAATAAGTCTAAATTAATGCACTGCTACTGAATTAAATGCATGTTTATAAAAAAAAGTTTAGCTATATACAGTGTTGCGTTCTCATTTCAGGGGAAAGTAGTTAACCCATGCTCTAGAAGTCGTCAAATGACGTCACAGGCCAATTTGCATATCCACTGAGTCACGATGATGGTTCACGTATCGAAACATATTACACAAACGAGTGAAGGTTTACTGAAGGCACATGGAGTTAGATTTTTGTCAGGATATAAACACTTCTTGTAGTAAGAGTTCGTCCTTGGTCACAGCATCACAACTGACAAAATTCTATCATTTCACGATGAAATGAGCAGTGCTAGTGAGGAGTCGAGAAACGGTTAGGAATGGAATGGCCTGAGTCTATTACTGTAAATTTCACAAGGGAGAATGTTTAAAATGAAGGGAAAAAAGAACCAGTAGAAAAACATTGGTGATCAGAGATTGGTGGTTGGGAACAATGGCGATCAGCGACTGGTGGTTGGGAACAATGGCGATCAGCGACTGGTGGTTGGGAACAATGGCGATCAGCGACTGGTGGTTGGGAACAATGGCGATCAGCGACTGGTGGTTGGGAACAATGGCGATCAGCGGTTGGTCGTTGAGAACAACTTATCATCTATTTGTCTTGAAATAAATCCCATGTTGGTCTCTCTTGGGTGCTGTATTGAGTGCAGGAGCTATGACTCATTAGCAGACACAATTTAACTGACTTTCCTGGTCAATGTCCAACCTATCCAGGAGTAATTATTAGAGTTGAACATGAACACTTTTTGATTCCTTTTTCTGACCTGCAGCAGTGGATTTGAACCCGGCAGTGCTCCCTCTGGACTGGCTCTTGGGGACCTGGGAATCGGACGAGCCCGGTCAAGGCTCCTTCCCCACCATCACTCCTTTCCACTACAACGAGACGCTGTATTTCACTCACGTGGGACAACCAGTCATCAACTTCATGTAAACCATGCAGCAGATTTCACTAAGACATACACCATGAGAATGCAGTCACATGATGATGTCACTACTGATGATCAGTATTTGATTTATTTCAATTTCTCCCCTTTTGTTTTTGGAGTTTTTTTTATTTTATTCTTTAAATATTTCACCAAACAACTATCTTGGCATATTCTCACAGTAGAGAAACTGTATTAATGTCACGATGTTAAAAAATATTTAGACGATAACCAGTACACACTGCGCTGTGAAGTTTTGCAGGGGTTGAAAATGCTTAATGTTGGTGATGTTTTCTCAGGTTTAACTCTTTCCATGCTGAGAGTAAAAAGCCACTTCACAGAGAGAGCGGTTTCATCCGGATTCAGCCAGGCACCAACAACGTGGCCTTCATCATCGCTCAGAACTCGGGTGTGGACCCTGATCAATAATTAATTCATTGGAACTACAAATTCAGTTTCTGCTGCAAGCTACTGACAGAGCAGATATTATTAACTTCCTTTAAAAAGAAAAATCATTTAGTTACTTACATGTCTCTAATAACGGGTAACATTTCACTTTTGAGCGTCTCAAACGACCCCAAATGGACCTCCTGTGTTTTGTTTAAACCGGATTTATGAAAATTTGTCTTTAGTGTTTAACCTTTTGATCTTTTGTTAAAAAATTCACAAAAATACTCTACTCTCGTGGATATCAAACAATTGCAAACAAAACATTTATCATTTATTAAATCACATGCTAGCGTGAGCTGCGGTCATAAATAGCCGTGTGTGTTTTTGCAGGACTAGTAGAGATCGAGGAAGGTGAACTGAACGGACAGAAACTCGCGCTGCAGAGCCGAGCTTTGGCCAGGACGTCTTTCGCCAAGAAGCCGTACGTCCAGCAGGTCCGTCTCGTTCTTCTGGTGGAGGAGTTTCATAGTAACTTTAGAACTTTCGCACAGCTATGTTATTTACATTTCTTTTTTTCCTGATCTTTGATCAGATCTCCAGGGTCTTTCAGTTAAGATCAGATGGGAGACTGGAGCAGACAGTGTTCATGGCTCTGGAGAACCAACCCCTGACCCAGCACTTACACATCACCTACCGCCGAACTTCCTGTTCTCTGAAGAGCCAATAATAAACATCACACACACACACACACACAGACACACATCCAAGCGACAGACAACCGTTCATCTTCTACATATGTGCACCGATTAGTTAGCTTTAGAAGCTATATGTATATTTATATGTGTGAGTCAGAAATGTAGTACTAAATTACAGCTTTAATAAATAAAGTGGAAGTCGACAGATCTATAAAAAGGGTTCTTTGGTGAAATTTACACAATGCCCCATTAAATGTAGCCGAACAGCTAAGGTGTTCTCAGTGTCTAAAGTGTGTTTCTTTCCTTCCTCGTTCCTTTGTACTAGCTACAGAGTAATGGAGGTCGGTCTCACCCAAAATCTCACTGATGTGGAACTTAGTCATCTCTAAGCATGAACAAGACACAAGAACATTCTGGAGGCAACCATGTTAGACAAACAGAGGAATATGGGTTGGTATGACTCCATCCCTAAGGCCCCGCCTCCCAATGTTTGTTAGTGGAATTGACGCAGGAAGTGATGAGTGATCGTTACTTAAATTGTTGCCATTTTATAAAACCAGGTGTGTGTGTGTATGTGTATGTATGTATGAATGTGTGTGTGTGTGTGTGTATGTATGTATGTTATATATATATATATATATATATATATATATATATATACACACATACAATTAAAGGACATTATATATATATACACACACACACACATATATATAATGTGTGTGTATGTATGAATGTGTGTGTGTGTGTGTATATATATATATATATATATATATATATACACACAATTAAAGGACATTATATATATACACACACACATATATATATATATATATATCACTTTTTCACACAGGGCCATGATGGTTTGGATTTTTTTTCACCTTTAATAATAAACACCTTCATTTACAAATTGCATTTTGTGTTTACTTGTGTTGTCCTTGACTATTGTTTAAATTGGTTTGATGTTCCGAAACACTTAAGTGTGACAAACATGCAAAGGAACAGGAAATGAGGAAGGGGGCAAACACTTTTTCACACCACTGTATATATAATGTCCTTTAATTGTGTGTATATATATATGTTGGTTTATGTTTGAAAAATATTATTTACTGTTTATTTGGGTTTTCTGTAGGAATCAGTCACAAACCAACACAATTTAGTAATCAAAATGTGTAAATCTAACAAGATTTTTTTTTTAAATCCTAAAAGTTAAAAAATGATCACTTGAAGGTAATAGAATGGCAAACAGGGTTCAAATATCGCAATTTGAATTTCCATTAACATTTATTTTAATATAAATTTTGATTCTAGGTTATTGTTCATTTACCCAAATGAATCAATACAGGCTTACAATAGAAAAAGTGCACTTAAGTCTGTTAAGTCTGACTGCTGAACTATATTATTGCTGTATAATTAGAGGTGTGTTTGGTTTGTATAGAAACCCAGACCTCATTAAAATCTCATTTCTTATACTCATAACTTATTTCAAGATATGAAATAATATACTTTGACTTGATCTCCTCACGATATGAATCTAGCATGTCATAGCTACTACTGCATGATTATGGATTCATTTACTAATCAAAACATCAAATTATTTCGAGTTTACATTCGTTGACATTTTTAAACAATTTACGTTGAATTGACACGGTCAAAATAAACCCTTAATAGGTGAGATAACTCAAAATAATGCGATCAAATGCTTCTGGGGGTTTTAGGGTTTGTGGTTTCCTGAACGCAAAGGTTCAAAATCTATACATGTAGCAGCGTTCCTTTATTTTTGTCAACATTGCTGTACTTTTAGTTTTATAAGCTACTGTGTGAGGAATTATCTAATCTATTGTAATATTAAACAGGGTGAACGGTTTAATAATAAACCATTAAAAGCAATAAAAACACTCTCCTGGTGTCCCTTCGCCTGTCCACTGGAAACACGTTTAAAAATGTGATCAACACGGACAGGGTTCAGAAGTTTTTTGGCGCATTTTTATCCCACAAAAGGCTGAAAATCCTCAAGATCTCGGAACAACGTATAATTTATTTACAGGATCGTTTCTGTTTGAAAAGTTATCTTCGTATATCCGCGTAATTCACATTGATCAACATGCCCCGAGTGCAAATTTGTAGGAAATCAACACATAAGAAACGTCACAAGTGGCCGGGTTATCGGTTATAACTTCTCTCTCTTTATTTTTGCAAATTTGGAACAATTCAACTCGAACATTTACAAGAGTTTAGGTTCTTACGTTTTTATTTCTTTTAACATTTCTTTCATTGGTAAAACTAGCTAAATAAACAAATGCAGCAAATTCACTTCAGTGTTTCTAACATTTCTGCATAATAAATCACGTTGAAATGGTGTAATTTATACACTACATTAAGGTTGGAAGACTTTCAGCTCTCTTTTTTTTCTGCTAAATTAATTAATTAGAAATTGTCTTTCTACAGCATGCTTCATATGATAGTGTTTTAAAAACCTTTGTGTTTTATGTTTATGCTTATAGAATACTGAGGAAATACATTTCCAGACAAATCATTATTTATGTACACAGTAAAAAAAAAAAAAAAAAAAACCTAATATCTTAATGTAAACACACAGATCATTATGATCCAAAGACAAAATATTAAGATATTACCAGCTTCTACTCATCTGCTAGTGTGAACACAGGATGAAAAATTCCTTGTTGTGCCATTTATCCTACATCTGTTCAATAAATATCTATTAAAGCGACAGAAATTTGAATCTTTATTGTATCATGCATATATTAAACGTGCTCGAAAAACAAACCAAGAAAAGTGCAGCATAGTTCTCCACATCAGTGTGAGAGAACCGATGATCAATAAAAGTTCATTCATGCAATGAAAATAAAAAATCAAGTTAAAAGTTCAAACTCTTCACGCAGGAACCAACGCAATGTTCACACGGTAATAAAACGTCGGTGTTGGATCCAGACCAACACAAGCAACAAGATTGCACTGACATATTTAAATATAAATAAATAATATTTAAAAAGAGCTTAAAAAAAGAGATGGCCTTGAAGACAAATCACTTTCTTGACTCAGGTGAGGGGCGTGAATTAAAGTACCTTAGAAATAATTTACCAATATTAATATATTTACTTGAATGTATTTTCCTTGTTTATTAAATGGTTTTATTGTGTGAAATTAGACAATTTTAGAGGAGCATCACATGTGTCCCATATTTCTTTTCATATATACTGAATATAGAGACACTAAAAGATGTAGCTTTTTTTTAAACACCAAATCATTATAATATAATATATAGTTACATTTGTGGAATTGAAACCGAGAATGGATTTTAAGTGTATTACTGAGTGGAGCCACTAGAGGGCACCCTCTGCCCATTTGGAGCGCTAAAGAGGTTAAAAATGTCCTTCATGCCTCACAGATACTTCATCAGGTAGATATAGATCATCTTCAAAAGGTGTCTCCAGGTCAGTATGACTGATGAGATCCAGTGTGTTTGAGTGCGGTTCTCTACGGTCCTCATACACTTCGAAATGTCGCCCTGAATAAAACAGGAAGAGTGCAGTCAGGTTCATCAGACACGATCACGATCAGTGAGCTGTTAGACGAGCTTACTGACTCTGAAGTAGTTCCTCTAGGAGTCACCAGATGACCTTACAGACTAATTTGCATAATTATTGAATCACTGATAATTTGCCAATGAAAATTGTGTTTGTGTGAAGGACAATTTTCTGAAAGAAGAGATTCTATTGGAAGATGGATTTCTTATAGAAAGAAGTGATCGTCGGATTTACATATTTTGAAAAATTCTATAATTTCTATCTAGAAATCAGATAAAATGAGAAGTGGTAGTGAGGAGTCAGGAAATAGACATGAAGGAAACAGTAAGAGCTGGAACGACTCTCCTTTTATTACTGTACATATCGCCAAGAAGAGAGTTTAAAATGAAGAAGAAAGCAGTCCACGGGTGGGCACATAATGCTGATCAGTGATTGGTTACCAGGTATAATGGCGATCAGTGATCGGTTACAGGGTATAATGGCGATCAGTGATCGGTTACCGGTATAATGGCGATCAGTGATCGGTTACAGGGTATAATGGCGATCAGTGATCGGTTACAGGGTATAATGGCGATCAGTGATCGGTTACGGGTATAATGGCGATCAGTGATCGGTTACCGGGTATAATGGCGATCAGTGATCGGTTACCGGGTATAATGGCGATCAGTGATGGGTTACAGGGTATAATGGCGATCAGTGATCGATTTACGGGTATAATGGCGATCAGTGATCGGTTACCGGGTATAATAGCGAACAGTGATGGTTACAGGGTATAATGGCGATCAGTGATCGGTTACGGGTATAATGGCGATCAGTGATCGGTTACAGGGTATAATGGCGATCAGTGATGGTTTTACACAGTATAATGGCGATCAGTGATCGGTTACCGGGTATAATGGCGTCAGTGATGGTTTACGGGTAATAGCGATCAGTGATCGGTTAGAGGATATAGCATCAGTAATAGGTTACCGGGTATAATGGCGATCAGTGATGGGTTACGGGGTATAATGGCGATCAGTGATCGGTTACCGGGTATAATGGCGATCAGTGATCGGTTACCGGGTATAATGGCGATCAGTGATTGGTTACCGGGTATAATGGCGATCAGTGATTGGTTACCGGGTATAATGGCGATCAGTGATCGGTTACCGGGTATAATGGCGATCAGTGATCGGTTACCGGGTATAATGGCGATCAGTGATCGGTTACCGGGTATAATGGCGATCAGTGATCGGTTACCAAGTATAATGGCGATCAGTGATTTGTTACCGGGTATAATGGCGATCAGTGATTTGTTACCGGGTATAATGGCGATCAGTGATCGGTTACCGGGTATAATGGCGATCAGTGATCTGTTACCGGGTATAATGGCGATCACTGATTTGTTACCGGGTATAATGGTGATCTCACAGTAGCTCATTCAACAGTTAAAATGTTGGAACTTTCTTGTTTGTTATTTCTACTATATTTTTCTATGCAACAGAGGAAACACAGAATTTTGATTCATAAAAGATGAGAAATTACCCATCCTCCTCTCCTCCTGAGCCAGGGCACTAGGCTCTTCCTCACAAACTCCCCTAGACTCTCCTCTATAGTGTGCACTACAGCCGCACGCTCCTGTCGCACACAGTCCACAGCCAGACCAGCAGCCACCGCAAAGATGGCTACCACTTTCCCCCATGTGATTCCTGACAGGAAGAAATATAGCAATCAATCAATCAATCAGGACAGGTTACTCATTGATGATTTATGGCTGTAACTAAGCAGAGTTTACACTATGTGGGTTCTCGGTAGTATTCAAACTATTGAAAGAACACTTATTATAAATAGCTATGTACTCCATTTTGTGTGCATCATGTGTCATATGAAGTCTACGTTATACTGACTCGATCCCTCATCCGTCCACCAAGTGGTCCACAGCTTTCACTGGAGATATTAGAACAGCTCTTAAGATGGCGTCAGGGCTTCCCCGAAGGGAAAACGTAACGGTAAACTGATGAGGAGCGACGAGTGGTCATTAAAACGTGTGCTCAGGGTTTTAGACTAAGAGCAAGTCGTGCTACTGTAACGTAAAATTATCTCTGCAGTACCAGCCTCTGTGTCCTAGAATAGAAGATAACAGAATGAAAAAAAAAAAAAAAAGTTACGAGGTTGTGAGAAGAGGGCAGTAAAGAAAAGCTGCCAAGGTCACAGAGCAGCACATCGTTTACGGAAAACAGGACCTTTTAGAGAATCAAGTCATGTCAGTTGAGCCAAGAAAGACATGCAGGACCACCAGTGCCAACAGCGGACACGCCGCATGGCCTTATATGGCTTTTTCTGTAGGAACTTTCCAGAATATTACGTCTGAATAAGGATGGGCTTGCAAGTCTTTTGCAATGTAATTCTTCATCATGGCACAGTGGGTAAAATAATTTAATAAACTACTGAAAAAAGAGGGGTGTTTCCTAAAATGGTCTACAGGGATATGCAAACAGTTGCTTCACAGAGCCAAAATTCTCAAATTCTATATCAATTTCCTAATTTTATATTAATTCTTCTGCTGTTTTTTTTTTTATTTTATTTCATGGGTTTCATTCACACAAAGGCCTGAAGGATTCGGAAAAGACGTTTCTCCCATGAAAATTACAAGGTAGTGGAATATATATGTAAGGGTTTAAAGTAAGAAAGGATTCACTGAAGTTATTTTGCCAAAATTCCAATTTAATTACGTAGATTATATGAACTGTATGTATAATGATAAAGATAATGAGTCTTTATTTATCACATATACACAGTGAAATTCTTTTCTTCGTATACCCCAGCATGTCAGTAGGTTGGGGTCAGAGCACAGGGTCAGCCATGATACAGCGCCCCCTGGAGCAGAGAGGGTTAAGGGCCTTGCTCAAGGGCCTAACAGTGGCAGTTTGGCAGTGCTGGGGCTTGAACCCCCGGCCTTCCAATCAGTAACCCAGAGCCTTAACCACCAAGCCACCACTGCCCATGGTGCAATGTATATTAATTATTAATATAAGATGTATGCAGTGAGAAAAAAAAAGGATGTGGCAGATTTCATAGTTTTGCTGTAGTACAGAGGGGTGATCTGGTTAAAAGGTCAAACCTTAAATAAATAAATAAATAAATAAATAAATATCAGCAACCTACCTAGGGAGAGGATTTCAGTCGCTACATACAGAAACGCGTCCGACACCACAGCCTCCATCGCCAATGAGATATTCAGCTGCTTGGCGATATTTCGATAAACGTGTGGCCTCATGTTCTCCAGTTCATCACCTGGTAAATAAAGCACAGGAGGAGATTTCATGTTAAAAAAATATATTTTAATAAAAATAAAAAAGCACTCAGCGCAGAAGCTAGCTAGACTCAAGCAAAGAAGCTATTCATCCATCCATCCATCCATCCATCTTCTACCGCTTACTCCTTTTCAGGGTCGCGGGGGAGCCTGGAGCCTATCCCAGGGAGCATAGGGCACAAGGCGGGGTAGGGTACACCCTGGACACGGTGCTAGTGCACAGAAGCTAGTTGGGCTGAAATGAATTTCATATCACTATGACTAATTTATGAATCCTGTTCTAAAGTATTTAGGACAGTGTTGCAGCTTGTTGTGCAATAGTCATGACTGTAACTCAAAGACGTCTGAGCGATCAGAATGACAGACTCGTAAAAACATGAAAATGGAATTATAACCCAGACAGCATGTACATTTGGGCCACATGCGGCTGAACGCATCTGGGTCAAACATGAGCCATATATGCTTTACCATACTCATAAAATGAGCCGGAATTGCTCTTTTGTGTCACTTCGGGCATTGAGGTATACGACATTGACAATTAACAATAATAATAATAATAATAATAATAATAATAATAATAATAATGTGCTTGCAGTGGGGGTAAGGGGATAACAGAGTTCTGTAAAAACGAGGTATTTTTGTAGGCCAACCCGGAAGTTAACATCACCCTGGTTCTCTTGACAAAAAGCCAACAGGATTTTTGCATTGTCTTTTAGATTATTGCAGAAGATAAGCTCTGTGACCAACAAAACTTCATGATTCGAACACATTCGTTCAAGATCATTTTCACATATGAACACGACGTTTATGGATTCTGAAGCCTAAATACAAATCACCAGAAGTAAAAAGCTAATCTCAGGCTAGAAACGAACCATACCACGGTCGCATGACTTCAACTCTACTATTGGAAAATGCTACAAGACACGACGAGGCTGTAGTAGATGAGTCTTCCCTGTTCAGTGTGATGATGTTTAATGCCAACCTCTGCCAACCTCTTAACAAAATCACGAGTGTGGTATTAACGATGGATTTTATATCGAAGAATAAAATGTGAACATTTCTCGAGCTCGTGTTAAGCACATACCTTATTTCAGGCATTTACCCAAAAACCCCATTGTAAAAAAAACACACTGATTTCAGCACGACGGAACTGGAAGTGTTAAAATACTAACTCATTTCTAGGTTTTATGACTCATTTTTTTTGTGCAGCACTTCTGTGGATGTTTTTTTCCTCAGTGGTCCTGAAACTTTCTGAAAACTGTATTTTAAAAATTGTACTGCATTTTAAAGAGACGGACATCGATCGAGTTTTACACCACCAGAGAAGACGAGCAGTGGATGATGTCGTTAAACTTCAGCTCAAAAAACATTTCCTTAAATGCTTAAATATCTCATGTCATTTTCCACTCGTTGCCAGAAATGCACCTCATTTATCTTTACCTTAAGTAACAATTTACCTGTTTATGTTGCTACTGGGACAGAAAGTGTTATTTGTAAAAAAAACAAAAACAAAACAAGTATCCCATATTTTAACTGTGGGTAGAAGAAAGTTAAATATAAGATTAGTGAATGTCGTAGTTCTGGTTAAGACCCGGGGTTGCTTCAGCCATCTGTGGGCCAAATAAGTGCCAGATGTGGGCCGTATCATCTTTTTCCTCACTCGGGAAGGTATTTGTTCTACAGTAACCTCACGTATTTACAGGAAAGGTTACAGAACTGTAATGCTCAACGACTGGATTTTGATTCGTCTGCGAATGATGATGATGATGATGATGATGATTATTATTTTTTTTTATTATTATTATTATTATTATTATTTTTCCCGTCTGTGCACACATGATGAATTGTACAGTCAATAATCAGAAGACAAGAAGTGACAGCCAAATGTTATATTTGATAAAAAAAAATAAAATAAAAAAAAAGGGTACTAAACTGTACCATTCCTCGTCTCTGGGGTTTTACCATCAAGCATCCACCTTTTGTACCTTTACGATCTGCTGTGCACCTAGTAACCTGCATGTAGTGAAAATTTTAAGATGTATTCTAAAACCAGGTTATTACCAGGTCCAATTATGTACATTATATCTTGCACATAAGGAAGTGACATACTACATCCACATTTCCAGGAGAGAGATACACACTGCAGGTAGGAAAGATGAAGGTAAGACCCGAGTGAGAAGAAAAGGCATCGGTTAGACAAGTCTTCTGTCTTTATATGCTGGGAAAATAAACATGTAGGCTAGTGTATATATAATAAAATCATTTATGAAGAAATAAGCACTAAAGACTAGGGGCTTGGCAACTGATTGCATTCACTCACTATCTAGGTTTACATGTTGGTCGTTTGCTTCGGCATTTTATTTCATATTATTGCCACATTGATCTCCATAACTATTTCAGAATTCCTTGCTCAGTAAAACACCGCATTTAACCGAATGAAGGTGTGTTAAACATTAAAAATCTGTAGAAATGTTTAGCAGAAATGTTCAGTAGAAATGAAACTGAAAAAAAAACACTAAAAATGTACAGCCTTCTGATTGAACTATGCTTCATGTGAAGTGGATAATGCATCTCGTCAGGGTTCTTACCCAGCTTGAGGAGCACCAGTGCTGCGTGTGTGAGAGCTGGAGGAGCTGCAGGTGGAGCGGCTTCCACCCGACACCAGATCAGTCCTTCCCGAGTTATTCTGGACCACATGAACTCCCGGAACAGCAGCTTCGCATGGAGAACCAACTCACTTTCCGTGGGAATTTGCTCCAACACCTCCATCACTCCTGAGGAAGTTCACGACCTGCCTGTCCTTCAGCTCTCAGAGTCCATATTCTGTGTTTGTTTTCAGAGCAGCAGCTCGACTTTTCAACAGGTCTCCAGTTTTATTCGAGTTGGAGAGTAAGTCGGACAGAAATGTCGCTAAGAGTTAATGAGGCTGTTTTACAGTCTCTGTAGTTACACCAGTGACCATCGTGCTGATGAGGTGTCTCTCGTTTTGAGCGGGTCTGGGAAATGTGTTCCTTTAAAACGCCGGTCCGGAACAACAAAAAACATTTTACGCAAAACGGTCAGTTCGGGTCTGCTAGCACAATACTGAATCCTTTCAGCGGATTCCGCCGAAAAATGTCCGTTTTATTCCCAGAACTGAGGTTTTTGTTCCCGGCAGGAATTCTATCTGGCATCTCAGTGGAAAACGGCATGAGGTCAGTGCGCGCGCACAGGACTGAGGTCGCTTCTGATTACTAAACACTGGTGAACGGATTGAGCTTCAGTTCAATCCTCACTGACTCTGTCAGTTCCTGTAGATCCTCACTGACTCAGTCCTGTTCCTGTAGTAGATCCTCACTGACTCTCAGTCCTGTTCCTGTAGTAGATCCTCACTGAATCTCAGTCTTGTTCCTGTAGATCCTCACTGACTGACTATCACTCCTGTTCCTGTAGTAGATCCTCACTGACTCTCAGTCCTGTTCCTGTAGATCCTCACTGAATCTCAGTCTTGTTCCTGTAGTAGATCCTCACTGATTCTCAGTCCTGTTCCTGTAGATCCTCACTGAATCTCAGTCTTGTTCCTGTAGTAGATCCTCACTGATTCTCAGTCCTGTTCCTGTAGATCCTCACTGAATCTCAGTCTTGTTCCTGTAGTAGATCCTCACTGATTCTCAGTCCTGTTCCTGTAGATCGTCACTGAATCTCAGTCTTGTTCCTGTAGTAGATCCTCACTGATTCTCAGTCCTGTTGCTGCAGTAGACCCTCACTGACTCTCAGTCCTGTTCCTGCAGTAGATCCTCACTGACTCTCAGTCCTGTTCCTGTAGATCCTCACTGAATCTCAGTCTTGTTCCTGTAGTAGATCCTCACTGATTCTCAGTCCTGTTCCTGTAGTAGATCCTCACTGAATCTCAGTCTTGTTCCTGTAGTAGATCCTCACTGACTCTCAGTCCTGTTCCTGTAGTAGATCCTCACTGAATCTCAGTCCTGTTCCTGTAGATCCTCACTGAATCTCAGTCTTGTTCCTGTAGTAGATCCTCACTGACTCTCAGTCCTGTTCCTGTAGTAGATCCTCACTGAAACTGTCCTGTTCCTGCAGTAGACCCTCACTGACTCTGTCCTGTTCCTGTAGTAGACCCTCACTGACTCTGTCCTGTTCCTGCAGTAGACCCTCACTGACTCTGTCCTGTTCCTGTAGACCCTCACTGACTCTCAGCCCTGTTTCTGCAGTAGATCCTCACTGACTTTCAGTCCTGTTCCTGTTGATCCAGTTCTACACTCTTCCTTCTCTGACACACTCACTTAAACCTCAGTGAGAGTGTTAATGAGCTGATAAGTGAAATCTGTTGTGTAAGAATTGCATAACGCAGCTCACTGCTCATGGGTTCTGATGTACATTTCATTTCGACTGGATTGTTTTGAAGAGTTTTATGTTCACATGAACCCGAATTAACCTGTATAAAAAGCTTGCTTTGAGTTTGTCTAAAGCGATTCATCCACATCATAAAGCCATTCACATTCATGCACAGGTGCTGCTGGATTACATCTAAAATTACCTCTGTCCAGTCTTATTTTTAACCTGTCCTGTCAAGAGGACATGTTTAATCCTCATTAAAATGGACTCAGTTTAAAGAAACAGCCACCTTCTTAGAATGTGTGCATTCAATGTGAAGCCTTCTCGCTGCTGTTCACTTTAGATTCATTCCGATTAATGATAAGATAACGCGTCTACATGTAAGATACTACACTTTAGATAAACTAGAGAGATACGCTGCTCTATTTAAACCATTGTTAAATCTCAAATTTTGCTATTAGCCAATTGTGTGATTATGTAATATTACCAGTTACCTTATTGAAATGAATTGGTTATCGTTATTGGAAGAAATAGATGACAGATTATTTGATTTTAAAAATAATTATTTATTTCAATTCAATTAAGCACTTTTAACAGTGGGCATTGTACCAAAGCATCTTTATAGAAATATATAAATTCAGGATATAGATAATAATTGTATGAATTTATCCCTAATGAGAAGCCAGAGGCGATGGTGGTGAGGGAAAAACTCCCTGAGACGATATGAGGAAGGAACCAGACTCAAAAGGGAACCCATCCTCATCTGGGTGACAACCGGATAGTGCAATTATAAATAAATAAATACACTCCTTCTATAAATGTACTAATACTACATGGTCAAATAGTGCAGTTGAGTAACCAGGAAATTCATTACAGTTTTTATTGTTCATATGAATTGAGGCCCAAATCCATCTTTACGGTTTTTAAGTGGTACGAAATTCAGAGGATTTCGGTTTAAAGTTACATTTTAATGCCATTAAAGAGATATGAGACGTCTTAAAACTGTATCACACATTTACAGGCCCATGCAAAATTTTTGTGGAAAATTGGAGGGACAGTTGTTAGGCATGCAGCGCTCACCAGACCTGTGCCAAATTAGCTGTCTATAATAATAATAATACTCTTCCAGATGAGCGTCCTAGCTGTATCTGTACAGAGAGATATTAAGGGACTTCAAGAGAATGGGGAGATCTCCTGTCTGACTCCTGGGGAGCGAGACTGATGAAAGGCAGTGTCGGTGCTTATACAAACAAAATGAATTACTGTCGTTGTGGGCAGTTTCATTTTAAAGTGGAATGGATTTAATTGGATGGATTTAATTTATTATCATTTTAATAATAAAAATATCAATAAGAAATTAAAATGCATGCAACTTGAATGCTTGACAAGAAAAAACCCAGAGATTTTGAAGATCTGAAAAGGTAAAGAGTAAAAAATTATAAAATTGTTTTTTTGTAATGTAATTAAGTAAAAACCCAAATTACATTTCAATAATACTCCAGATAACAACAACTCTTCCAAAAGAATACTTATTTAAACACCATTCTGTATCGTGAAGCCTGTATGAGCTCGGTATCATCAATCCAGTGAGTGATTGTTCTGTGTGTACTGCTTCGCATGTATGTAATGGACATGCTGTGATCTTTTTAAATGACTTAATATTTTCTAAGCCACCCTCAAAGTCATATCACATCGATTAAGAAATGCACGACAGTTTAACAGCGATTTTCCTGCTGAAACTGTAAGTGTACAGTCACCCCCCCCCCACACACACACACACTTTTTTTCACTTTACTAGGACGGGACTCCCTGATGTGGGAAAACTTTATAAAAAAAATTAAAAATTTAAAAAGGAAACATGTGCATCATCCATCCATCCATTCATCCATCTTCTATACCGTATGTCCTATAGGATCGTGGGGAACCTGGAGCCTATCCCAGGGAGCATGGAGCACAAGGCAGGGTAAACCCTGGACGAGGTACCAGTCCATCGTGGGCCACAATCACACTGCAGACACTTTTGGACATTTTAATCAGCCTACCATGTCTTTGTACTGGCAGAGGAAACCCTCGCAGCACAGGGAGGACATGCAACACACAGGGCCACGGCTGACCTCGAACCCCCAACCCTGGAGAAGTGTGAGGCGAACGTGCTAACCTCTCATCAGAATAAAGTTGAAACATCACTATTCTACATTCCAAAAAATCTATTTAAAAAATGCTGGGTTACAAAATAAAATAAAACAACAATAATAATTCATTTCTCCCTGGACTCTTATATCAAGAACTCCAACTCCCAGAACCCTCAGTCGTCCGCGCGTGCGCGTCGTCTCTCGCCAGAGCTCATCCGCGCATGCGCGTCTTTCCGCACTGTTATTTATTTTTTTTTGTCCTCCCACAAGCCGCAAAGCAACAACCCCGAATGAGGACTCGCCCCGACTCGCTAGAACCGCTTACAGCGTTTTAGAACACCGCCACCGACCTGGAGCGCATTTATTCATGGAGTTAAAGGACACCTGAGCGCGTTTATATCGCCGGGTTTGGACAGCAAGCGAGCGGAGGCCGAAAACACGGCGGAGCGGCGGCTCTGCTGCTGGAGCTGGGGGCTCTCACTCTCACTGCACCTCCAGGGCTGGACCTCCAGGGCTGGACACACAACTGCTGGATCTTTTCCTTATTTTAGGGAATAAAGGGCTGAAACTAAGCCCTGAGCCTTCAGCATGGCGCACCTCCGGGCCATCAACCAGGTAAATGTGCTCCGTCCTGAACACCTTGGGCTCCGTCCCAAATCACTCTCTCTGTCTATCACTCTCTCTGTCTCTCTCTCTCTGTCTCTCTCTCTGTATCTCTCTCTGTCTCTCTCTCTGTCTCTCTCTCTGTATCTCTTTCTCTGCACTCGCCATCATTTATTCCCCACTGTGCACTGCGTTTATAAACACAATAAAGATTAGTGTCTTACTGATCTTCCACAAAGTGCACTAAATAGGGTGCAGGAGTGAGAGGTTCATCCTTTAACAATCTAGTGCACTAGTATAGGGAGTGTGTCACGTAGTGCCCTACATAGAGTGTGAAAGGCATTTGTTTTTGCCCCTGTTTAGTAGGGTACTGTGTCCTGAATGTCTTGCGGGTTGGACAGGCTGTACAGTGCACTATATAGGGTGTAGAAGCCAGCATTTGATACCCCATACAGGGGTTAGAAGTGCACTTGCTAGCATTTGGTCTCCACTTAAGTGGTGTAGTGTGTTTTATAAGGCGAGACAGTAAGGTTTAGTGTCTCAAACGTCTCAGATCATCCACAAAGGGTACTAAATAGTGTGCTTAAATAGGGTGTGTCACGTGGCTTCCTGTTGGACATGTAGTCCACTCGGTGTAAGCAGAAGGGAACTAAATCCCAGATTGGAAGGTGCAAGAGGACACGAAAGGGCATAGGAGAGTGTAGGAGGACGTAGGAGGGCTCAAAAGGGTGTTGTAGGGTGTAAGAGGACTTGGGCGGATATAGAAGGGTATAAGAGGGTGTAGAAATCCCAACTGCCGTAATATAAAGTCCGCTGTGGACTTGAAAAATGCTGTGATCCAAACAGCTGTTACTTACAACGGGATCCTTCAGAGTTCTGTAGGTAGTAGTGTACAGGACCATTGCAGAATGTAACACCTGCCTCTTATTCATTATTCTCTCGGTGTGTGTGTGTGTGTGTGTGTGTGTGTGCGGGCACAGAACGCTCGTCTGGACCCAGAGGAGTACTTCACTAAGCAGGAGCGGATCGGGAAGGGGTCATTCGGCGAAGTCTACAAAGGTATCAACAACCGCACTAAAGAGGTGATGGCCATCAAGATCATCGACCTGGAGGAGGCCGAGGACGAGATCGAGGACATCCAGCAGGAGATCACCGTGCTTAGCCAGTGTGACAGCCCCTTCGTCACCAAGTACTACGGCTCCTATCTCAAGGTACACGTGCACGCGCGCACACACGCACACACACACGGAGTGTTTGTGTGCTGTGTTTCAAACGTTAAATGGTGTTCTCGCTAGAACATCACACAGAATAAGTGTGGAACCCATCTGCAGGACGTGATGTGAGGATTTGATTTCATTTCATTTGTTGATTTTATTTAACTATGTTTATTTATCTATTAAAATTTGTTTTGTTTTTAATTGATTTGATTTTATTCAAGCTACCAAATTGTATTCTGGATTTCTGGAGCAATGAAGAAAAACCAATAAATAAAATAAGTGTGGTATATCCAAAACAAACAAAAATAGTTATTTTTATGAATAATAATTAAATTCTGATATTTTAATAATCATTTGTTAAGTCACTCTGTATTCTGTGTGTGCTCGAGTGATTTCATCATTTAGAAAATTAACATTTTATATTGTGAAATCTTTTATTTAATTAACACTGTAGTCTGACCAATAAATGAGTTTTAGGAATATTTTGTAAGCCCCACCCCTTCCTGCACACCTCTGGGCCAGTGCTTTCCCTCCTTTTTTTTATTTATTTATTTTTTTCCTTTTCGGTTCTTTTAATTCTGCACCGTAGTGATGGGAATGACGACTCTTAGTGAATCAGATCATTTGACTTGCCAAAAAGAGTCAACTCATTCGACTCCCAAATAATTCGTTGCCCTTTTTTCTAAACTGGACAAAGTTGGTGATATTTTAACCAGTGATTTGTTCTTTTTCGTCAAACTATGTCTCCAATTGTTTAAAGTCTTCATCTACCTTATAATTAAAAAAAACAACTATTAATTATACCGTTCTACTGTGTCTGTGCTTCATTAAAAAGATTCATTTCAATTAATTTATTCTTGATGAAATCTACTAATTCTCTGCATCTACAAAAACAAGCAAACAAGAAAAAAAATGAGTCAGCGCTCAGCGTTCACCGAAATGATTCGGCTCAAAGAGTCGACTCATTTGCAAATGACACATCATTAATGTGTACAGTGAAACTGATCGAAAAGTCTAAATCTGACCCTGATTCAGATGAAAAGGTGTGAACACTCCTAAAGGCGGGATTGTTGGTATTTTGATATTTTCTGATTGTGTGTGTGTGTGTTTATACAGGGAACTAAACTGTGGATCATTATGGAATATTTGGGAGGAGGATCTGCGTTAGATCTTGTAAGTAAAAATAAAAATAGATTTTTTTTTTTTGTCTTTAGATAGAAACTGAAAAAGGGAAAAATAAGCCTGAACTTGCCCTTGTGAACTTGGGGTGTGTGTGTGTGTCATGCAGCTCCGCCCAGGTCCGTTGGAGGAAACGTACATCGCAACTATACTTAGGGAAATTCTGAAGGGTCTGGAGTATTTACACTCGGAAAGGAAGATTCATCGCGATATTAAAGGTGATGCCCATGAATACACACAAACTTTGAATTAAAGTGTTTACGAAATTTGTGAAATGGCCCCCAGAGTGAGGCCTGTACATGCAGCCTGGAGCAGAAAATACCTTGCAAACATCTCAACATTTTACCCCTAAAATAAATAAACAAACACCTTCAGGCCTCTGATTTTAAGTTGTGTGTGTGTGTGTGTAATAGATATACATTAGTACCGCTAAATGAAGATGGTCAATACTTTAATTTAACGCTTTAAGAAGATTACAGGGAAGTTTGAGCGCAAGCTGTCAGACAGAGTGGAACAGAAACAGTCACTGGGTACTCTGGGCACTACAGTGCCAGGACAGGTCCCTAAATCCACCAGGAAGTGAGGACGATTTAGGGACCTGTGCAGTCTGTGTGTTTGACCAATCAGTGATCGGCACTATTTCTAGCTCCGCCCACTTGTCTCTGTTTGGTTCTGCTGTTATCCTGCATGAAGGCGAACCAAATTCAGCACAAACTGAAGGCTTCTGTGTGTGTGTCTGTGTGTGTGTGTGTGTGTGTGTGTGTGTGTGTGTGTGTGTGTGTGTCACAGCTGCCAACGTGTTGCTGTCTGAGCAGGGGGACGTGAAGCTGGCGGACTTTGGTGTGGCCGGTCAGCTCACTGACACACAGATTAAGAGGAACACGTTTGTGGGGACTCCGTTCTGGATGGCCCCGGAGGTCATCAAACAGTCCGCCTACGACTTCAAGGTGGGTCAAAGGTCAATTCAGACCAACGGCTCCGCCCACATGTGCGCACATTCTGGATCAGGTATATTTGGGTCACTAAGGTTACAGTAATTTTTTAAAAAAAACGTTTTAATTAGTACCGTTACTTGTAAAAAAAAATTATAATAAAAAAAATGCTATTAAAATTGTTGGATGTTACAATAAAATAAGATGAAAATATAATTTTTAGTTGCAGAGCACTTCATGGAGCATGATTACTCTGACTTTATTTAAACAAAGGTGTGTCCGATCTGAAGAACGCAGTGCTCTGCAGGTTAAACTCCTCTCTTCATGTACAGGCTGATATCTGGTCGTTGGGCATCACAGCCATCGAGTTGGCTAAAGGAGAGCCGCCGAACTCGGACCTGCACCCCATGCGTGTGCTTTTCCTCATCCCTAAAAACACACCCCCTACGCTGGAGGGCTCCTACAGCAAACCCTTCAAAGAGTTTGTGGAGGCGTGTCTCAATAAAGACCCGCGATTTGTAAGTATTTACACAGGAGCAGGTTTCCTGGTGTTTATGGTTACACAAACTCCACAGTGAACGTTTCTCCTCTGACACAGCGACCCACAGCTAAAGAGCTGCTGAAACACAAGTTCATCACACGCTACACCAAGAAGACCTCATACCTGACGGAGCTGATCGACCGCTACCGCCGCTGGAAATCCGAGGGCCACGGAGAGGAGTCCAGCTCCGACGACTCAGACATGTACGCCAACTGTTCAGCCAGCCATCCATCCATCCATCCACTCAACAGTTCACATACTGACTGAGCCATTCATTCATCTATGCATCCAATTATTAACCTATCCACCATCAATTCATTCACCCTCTGTACCATCCATACATCCATCCATTAATCCACCTCTTGGTCCAATGATCCATCTCTTCATCCATCCATCCATCCATCCATCCACCCACCTATTAATATACCTCTCCATTTATCCATCCATGCATCCAATCAATCAATCTGGCCATTCATCCACACATCTAACCAAAAATCCATCCACTGATCTATCCATCATCCATTCATCTATCCATTGTCCATGAATCCACACGTCCATCTATCCATCCATGCTCACACCTACCTATCCATCCATTCCTCCATGAATCAACACCACTATCTATCCATCCATCGATACACCTATTCATGTCTGTCCATCCATTCCCCTACCTACAGTGCCCTCCACTAATATTGGCACCCTTGGTAAATAGGAGAGAAATTCTTTGTTTAACCTTTCGATCTTTTGTTAAAAATAATTCACAAAAATACTCTGCTCTCATGGATATCAAACAATTGCAAACACAACACAGGTGTATACAAAAGATATCTTTGTTCAATATAGGAGTGCAACAATTATTGGCACCCAGCTCTGACTCTACTCCTATAATGCCTGATGAGGTTGGAGAATACATGGCGACGGATCTGAGACCATTCCTCCATACAGAATATCTCCAGATCCTTCAAATATCGAGGTCTATGCTGGTGGGCTCACCTCTTCAGTTCACCACACAGGTTTTATATGGGTTTCAAGTCAGGGGACTGGGATGGCAGGACCTTGATTTTGTGTGCAGTAAACCATTTTTGTGTTGATTTTGATGTACGTTTTTGATCTTTGTCCTGCTGGAAGATACAACCACAGCCTATTTCAAGCTTTCCGGCAGAGGCAGTCAGGTTTTCATTTAATATCTGTTGATTGAGTCCATGATGCCATGTGTCCTAACAAAATGTCCAGGTCCTCTGGCAGAAAAATAGCCCCAAAACATTAAAGATCCACCACAATATTTAACCATGGACAACACACAACTAACTTCTGCAATTCTCCAGCTGTGATCCTTGGAGGTTTTTCGGCCACTCGAACCATCCTCTTCACAGTGTGTTGAGACGATATAGACACATGTCCTCTTCCAGGTGGATTCATAACATTTCCAGTTGACTGGAACTTCTTAATTATTTCCCTGAAGGTGGAAATGGGCATTTCAATGCTTTTGCTATTTTCTTATAGCCACTTCTCATTTTGTGAAGTTTGTGACCTTTTGCCACACATCACACCTATATTCCTTGGTCTTACCCATTGTTATGAATGATTTAAGGGAATTTGGCCTGTGTGTTACCACATAATATATATCCCTGTGAAACAGGAAGTCATGGTTGAACAAGTTACTGTTCCTAGTCACCCAGGTGTACTAAAAAAGAAAGAAAGTAAAATATCAATGGGAATATACTTCAAATATATTTTTCTCATATATTTCTCATATATCTCATAGGGGTGCCAATAATTGTTGCACACCAAAATTTAACGAAGATATTTTATAATTTTTTTATAAGATTTTTTTTTTGATAAACCGGTGGTGTGATTGTTGTTTTTTTTGACATCCATGAGAGCAGTGTTTTTGTGAATTTTTTAAAAACAAAAATACAAGAGGATAAACAATAAACATTCTCATTTGTAAGTTGCTTTGGATAAAAGCGTCTGCTAAGTGAATAAATGTCAATGTAAAGACCATTTTTCACAGCCTTTTTTGCTAGTATTAACAAGGGTGCCAATATTACTGGAGGGCATTGTATATGTGTATCCATTCATCTGTCCATCCTCCCACTGACCCATGAGTCCATGGACCTATTCATATATCCATACATTCACCCAGTACATATTCCTATATCCATCAATAAATCTGTCCACCTACTGATCAATATCAGATCTATATTCACTGATCCTTTAGTCGCACATTCATCCATCTGTCCATTCACCCTTTCTTTCAACCATGAACCTATCGGTCTATCCATCTCTCCATCCGCTAAATTTCATCCACAGATATCTCCACACGCAGCCTCACGTGGACTGTCACTTTCATTGTTTTATCACACGTCCTCCATCATGACTATGTGCTGACTTATTCCGCACTTCTTTTACATCAAATCGCTTTAAACGTCTCCATCGGTTTCTGCATATTTATTTATTTATTTGTCTAGTTTAAATGCGATTTTACATCGTGTCCCACCGCACCCCTTTTCTCTTGTGAACAGGGACGGAGACGGTGACGAGCGGGACCAGTGTCCTATGTGGACTTTTCCCACAGTGCGTCCCAGCTCCATGAATAAACTGCAGAAAGGCTACGCCAACACAGACTCTGAGGTGAGACTTGACCTCTCACTTGTCTTTAGTTTCAGTAAAAGTGGCTCGGTAAGAAGCGGTGAGGGAATTGAATGGCCAATTCAGGTGCAATGAAGTCTCCCCCCCCAAATTAGCACAGAAAGACCAGGCTTTAAGCCTTTTTTCTCGGGGTTATAATCGACACATAACTACACACACACACACACACACACACACTCCTGCATTCATTTTGTACCTCTGACGTATTAACAGCTCTGTCCACTAGTGGGCAGCTCAGAGTCCAAACGCTAGCACTCAGATAACTTCCTCTGATTTTACACAAGAATAAAAATTGAAGGATTCAGATGTTCCACAATGTTGCTACTGTATGAAGATGACGCAAAAGTGATTATGGACGAATAACTGCAGTGCCCACGATGCTGGTATGACGTGATGTATACGATCCTCTACACAGGCGGCGGAGACGGTGAAGAGGCTGCCGAGGTCGCAGTGCCTATCTGCACTCGTCTCGCCCATTTTCAGAGAGGTAACCCTCGTCCACACCTCTTAAAGATCCAGCCAAAACACCGGCGCTACCAGGCTGATGTAGCTAACACATCGTGAAAGCTTATAGTTACCAGTTAGCACTGTGTAAACTGCATGTCTAAATCACATCGCATCGCATCACATCACACACTCACTACAGGAACACTGTTTACACTGTTCTCATCGTCTGTATCAAACATACACAAATCAAACCTGCGTTTATAATCATAAGGTTTGAAACTCTAGGCCACGCCCCCTTAAAGAAAAAAAACTTTGCAGTTATATCCATCCATCCATCCATCTTCTACCGCTTACTCCTTCAGGGTTGCGGGGAACCTGGAGCCTATCCCAGGGGGCATCGGGCACAAGGCGGGGTACACCCTGGACAGGGTGCCAGTCCATCACAGGGCACAATCACACACACACTCACACACCCATTCATACACTACGGACACTTTAGACACGCCAATCAGCCTACCATGCATGTCTTTGGACTGGGGGAGGAAACCGGAGTACCCGGAGGAAACCCCCACAGCACGGGCATTAAAAATTTTTTTTTATAAACAACTATGTTGGGGTTTATCATGCAGAGAGAAGCAGAAACCCAAAGAAAAACAATATTATGAAGTAGAATAGAAATAAAAGTAATTAGAAAAATAAATAAACAAATAAAATAAAAATTTAGTGCACCGTGCTAAACTGGTGGCTATAAACTTCCATTTCTGGTCAGCTGCATTAGCTGTGTGTGTGTGTGTGTGTGTGCGCGCGCGTGTGTCCCAAACACAACTCGTGTTGCTTTAAATATTGATTATTATATGAATACGAGGAAGCCTTGAAGATTAAATGCATCGACTTCACTGTAATATTTATAACTGCAATTCATAGCAGCAGTTAAGTAGGAGTGTGTGTGTGTGTGTGTGTGTGTGTGTGTGTGTGTGTGTGTGTAGTTAAAGGAAAAGCGGAGGGCGAGTGGTGGAGGAATCGGGGCCATAGAAGAGATGGAGAATGCCTTTAATCTGGCCGAGGAGTCGTGTCCCGGCATCTCAGACCTGCTGGTCACACACGTGATGGAGAGAGTGTGTCGGTGAGTTACACTCAACTCCATAAATATCGGCACCCTTTATATAAATTGTATAAGTAATAAACGCTGCGTGTAGCTGTTACAGTAAAATACCGAGTGACGGTGAGCGATGGCTCCCTGTTTTGTTTTTTACTCCTCAGGTTTGCACTGAACAGCAACGGAAACACGACCACGTCGTCACGGTGAAGCCCCTCCCGACCCCGGACTCGACCTCCGACGACCTGTTCATGACCCCCCTGGTGCACCCCATGGTCCCCGTTCTCTCCACCGTGCAGATGTTTTAATGAGTTGTAATGAAATATTTTTACAGGTTCTTTATAGAGCGGAGATATTTAAGAGACAAAGCCATGCCACTGAGCTGTGTTTACCCCGTACACACATTACACCCCAATCCTCATAAAACCTCACACACGCGTACATTCTGCCTCCGACTATTATTCTCCAGCTGCTTATTTTTTTTATTTTATTATTTATGTTTCACTACTGCTAAATGAAGTCTGTACCTGTCAGTCACAGAGGAGGTGTGGCCTCTACCCAATAGCACTTATCTAACCGGCTAGCTCGTTTATCAACTGTTAGCTAGCTGATATTTAGCTCATATGAAATCTTAGGGTGGATCGGACCGGTCCAGGGAGCAGAAGGGGTCAGGATCGCTGGTATCTCAGGAGTATCATGTGTAGCTTGACAGAGATAGAGAGAACACTGATTATTAGGCATGATTATATCAGCTAGTTAACTGGTTGTTTTTTTCTTGAGGAGGGAGGACCTTCATATATAAATACACATGCATTTACATATCATTAATATTCATTATTCGTAGTGTAGACTCGTGTAGTTCATGGCAGTTATTTATTAAAAAAAGTTATTAATAACTAAGATTAATGCTGTAGTTGTCAGGTGAATTAACTGTAGCCTCTGCCGGGTGTGATTCAGGCGTCACCGTCGCCCTCTAATGGCTCACTGGGAGAATGTCAGGTATGAACAAACAATTACGTCAGGAAAATATTTCCGAATCCACACGACAAAGTTAATCTTATATATATATCTATAAACCACACTTTATTACAAGATAACGGTGAGCAAGTTTATTAGAAAGTTCTGGAATAAAACTATAAAATGATAACAGCTGATCCTTACGAAGAAACTGGACCACCAGATGAAGACACTTTCACAAGTCATACAGCGGCATGGTTTAACATTACAGAATAGTGCACACACACCACACACACACACACACACAGCAAAAGACTCAATTAACATGCATTAACAAAGAAAACAGGATTAAAACTTCACATCACGAGGCACGTGCCAAGTCTTTATATCAGAGAATTCTCTATAAACCACTGATGAAGCTCAGGAGCTAGAATAAGGAACTAGCTAAGCTAAGCTAAAACAGATCTACACATTTCAGTCTACATTTTTTAAAATGAAAAAAATATATAATGAACTACAGTTACTTATGAAATGTTAAAGGGATAGTTCAGGGGAAAAAACAACAGCTACTCTGCATTTTCCCTGTAAACCCAAGCGTAGTCGTCTTGGCTGCGAGACTACAATTTGGCGTAAAGTGGAAAATGGGGCACATTAACTATTCCTTTAATTTTGGCACATGCCTACTCGTTATGTCAGTCATTTTCAGGTGACAGCGTTCACACGTACGTTATAACCATCACACAGAGCTCGTGAACACACAGCCTGGTCTACTCCCACGTGTTTACACTGCTCTCGAACACCTGCTCAGGTACATTAACATTAAAGCGGCAGTAAGGAACTCTGCATCAGACGCTAGATATTCTGAAGGTGGCTGTAAGGCTGTGCACGGCCCTCAGCAGATTTTTCCTACAGCTTCCAAAGGTTTGCCAAGTTGATCTTTTCAGAAAAGGGCTGAGAAGCACAGGTCAAGGGATTTTTCGGGGGACGTGAAAATCAAACATGGAGGACAAAATGAGTCGAAGAGATTTACGACTTGCAGAGTCTCCAATTTCCAGCGTTAATGTAGCTAAAATAACTGTTGGGCATTACTGAGAATAATAAATGTAACCTACAGCGTGAGCTAAGCTAGTTACTTAGCTGATACTAGCTAAGAGCGTTGTCATGGTTACAGTGAGCAGGTTGCACAAGCTGGTACAGGTACTACCGTCTCTTATGGGTGTAGCCCAAGTGTTACTACTGCCTTTTGGGCGTGGCATAAGAGGTGCTACTTTTTAGGCATTTTTAAGTGAAGTTACTGTATCGTTAAAGACATTTCTGAAAAAATTCAAATGGCCAACAACGTTGAGTGCTGTGGAATTAACGGCTCTGGGAATAATGTAAATAATTTCACCAATAGCTAGTTTAATAGATAATTTGTTTTTTCTAGCAGTTTGAACTCAAACCATTCCTCTAAAGCGGCAAACGTCCTTCTTTTACCAAACACCCTTAAAACCCTTCAAATCGTGAACACAGGAAACACGTCAGTATTTTGGTGCGAGGAAATAAACAGCTTGCTGCATGATCATGTGCCGATAATCAGTAATGCGATATACATCATGATTTCAACACTAAATTGTTATTGTGGACACTTTAAACGTGTAAAAGTGGCATCGAGCACGTCTTTTTCCGTAAATCCCACAGAAACCAACAGCAGGAACTTCGATGACATGTAAAACATCGTGATAATATCGTAAACCGTGATAAGAAGTTTAGGCAATTATCAAGTAACTAATATCGGTACATGTCTGTGGATAGACAGAAAAAGTAATAATAATAATAATAATAATAATAATAATACTGCCTTCAAAAAATAATAATAATAATAATAACAACAACAACAACTAAACTTTTATCCCAAGGAAGAGTAGAAAAAATTAAGAAAGTGGTAAAATACAGCGAGATGTGATGAGACACCAGACATGTCTCTTCTTCCCCTCTACTTCTCTCTCTTTCTCCCGGTGTCTCATCTCTCACTCCACAGCGCTGCACCTGAGAAACAAATAAAGCCACGTAAGTATTAAACACAGGACAATAATCACACCCATTAACACTTTCCCACTCAACACCACGCCGTGACTTGGCTTGGGTTTGAAAATTACTCCACGCCAAGATATAATCCTCCATTTGGTCACTATTTCTACCATGAGCATGTTTTTTGGTACTCGACGAGATCAACTCTGTGATGTAGGGATGCAGTGATACTGATACGGAGATCATGTATTGCTCTGAGACTGTGCTCGTATCTTCATACTTATAAGATATGTTCCGATATTAAAATCCAGTACTGTGTGATTCAGAGACGTAATTCTAGCGTACGTTGTTGGGTTAGTGGATAGACGACATGCAACGACAGAAATCTGGACGTATTTGACCATTAATGATAGCGGTGCTGTGAGAAAATATCAGCAGGGCCAACTACAACACAAGTAACTTCTTAAAAGTCTGAAACAGGAAACTCGGGTGAGAATAAATGTCTCCAAATGATGCTAGGTGAGTGAAAGTAACTGTAGTTACAGCCCTATATATTTTTATATATATTAATATATATATATATATATATATATATATATATATATATATATATATATATATATATATATATATATATATATATATAAATGCTAGTGTCTAGTAGCATAAGCGCATGAACACACACGGCTGTGGAGTCATTAATAAGTGTGTGAAGCGTGATGTGCTGCTGCAAACCATCTTTTTTCCTTCTCTTTTTTAAAGTTTATTATTTACCTCGAGTGGTTTAGACGTGTTGCCCGTCTGCTTCTCCGTCACCCTGCTTCTGCATCTGTGCCTGCATCTTCGCAATCATCTCCTGCATCCTCCTCAACTACAACACACACACACATTAACTTTCAATGTTAAATCTTTATGAAAAACACACTCAACACATCCTTCAGAACCTTTCAAATGTTCTGAAGGATGTGGAGAACAGTTGGGAGAGAGAAAAAAAAAGTGTTAACATTTATTCGGTGTTTAAAACCAATGATTCTTATTCATTGTCCCTCTCTTCTCAGCAAAATGGCTTGCTTTTCTCCCACAGACAGCTCTTCATGCTGGTTTATCCTTTTTAACAACAAATGCAGTCTTCACAGGCGAGCTGAGATCAAACCAAGAGCAGGCTTTCAGAGCTATGTAACTATGAGGAAACGAAAGCTGAAATTCTGATCAGTTGTCTCATCTTTTGCTCTCAAACCCAAACGTCTTCAGCGGATAGCGAAGGCAATAGAACTGGCCTCGCTGTTCCAATACTTTTAGAGGGCACTTTTTAGTTCGGTCACCATATTTTCATCATATGAAATATTATTTAATGTATTTTATATATACATATAATCTCAGTTGGTTCTAAAGATACTGGAAAAGTATCAAATTTATCACACGTCTTTTTCACATGTCTAGAGAATTCAGCTTATTTTCAACACATTTCTTGAGTTTTTTTTAATCACAGATTTATAAAAATGTAAGATTTTTTAAATTATTATTCCTGCATCATACCTAATACAAATCAATACAGCGTATAGGAACAAATTAAACAGAAAGTAACACTTATTATACATCATTACTACTGGAACTAAGATCTATATTATCAATTATTATTAAGGCTATACCTCAGCCTCCTTCTCCTGAAGGATCATGTCCTTGTCCATTTCCTCTGGCTCCGGCACTTTCCTGCCACTACTTACACCCACACACACACACGATAAACACTTTCAATGTCAGTCATTACATCCTGGGTCAATGAATATGAAAGTGTATCAACCCAATTCACCCACAATATACACACGTGAGTGTGTGTGAGAGATTAGTGCAAACAGAAGCAGCAGACACAGCATGGAAGTATAAGTGTGTGCACAGCAGTGTGAGCAGTTATGTGTGAAGTGTGTGATGCAGAGCGATGCGAGTGTGTTAGCCAGCAAGCCACAGTGCATGTGCATTGTGTGTGTGTGTGTGTGTGTGTGTGTGTGTGTGCACGCACATGTGTGTAGTAGCAGCACAAGCATTAAGCTGAAAGACAGAACTCCCCCTCCTGTCCTCTAGCCTACACGCACCTACTGTACACCATTTTACTGGGTTTCGTTGACAGCAGTCACCCCATAGTGGCGTCGTGTTGCAATGAGATACCGTTTTTATTCAAATCTTTCCATTCCGGTCTGATCCGATCTAAAAATTTTCCCTGCTACTCTGTGCGAGTCTACATCAAACAAACATAAAGGACTTCCTGGATTTAATAAGTCTTGTATCTACTAATGATGGGAATTCTGACTCTTTTCAGTGAGTCAGATCATTTGACTCAGCTCGCCAAAGAGACGACCGTCGACTCTCAAATCTTTTTGTCCTAAACTGGAGAGGAAAAAAAAAAAAAAAAGTGCGACATTCAGATTAAATTACACTACAGGAGCAACATCTACAAAGAAGAAGAAGAAATGCTCAATTGCATGAGTCAGCTCTCAACGTTCAGCTAAAAGAGTCAGTTCAAAGAGTCGACTCATTCACAAACGACTCCTCAGTAAAATCTATAGCTTCATCTGGTGTAGAGATGCGTGCTGGTACAAGATGTTCTCCACACAGATGTGTCTGTGGGTTAGGTATGAGATTGTGTCCGTATAGTGATGCCTGATGGTTTTTGATGGTTTCTGCTGGGGTTTCTTGCTGGATTGTAGTGGGGGGAGGAGGAATAAAGCACACAGCAGTACGTACGCAGGCGACAGAGGCAGAATGTAACCGTGGGAGGACAACCTGCCGCCTCGCTTCAGGCGCTCTGAGCGGAAGTTCTCGTAGTGCAGGTCCTGAGTCACTTCCTGTAGGTCTTGCATGTGGGTTCTACACACACACACACACACAAACAAATTAGCAATATAACAAGCACGGTTATATTGTTGCAATGGATAGATAGATGGTACAAATAAATATTCATCCATCCACCCACCTACCTACCTACACATCCATTTAACTGTATCTATTTATCCATCCAACCATCCACCTACCTATCCAACCAGCAATCCATCCATCAATTTATTTATTCATCCTTCCATCCATTTAACAGTCTGTCTATCCATTTATCTACCCATCCATCCACCTATTTGACCCATTCACCTCGATATCCATACATCCAAACATTTGTCTATTTATCGGCCTATCCATCCATCCAAACCGCTGTCTACGCATGTCTGTATCCATCCATCCAATCAACTACAAATCCATCTATCAATTTACCGACTCATCCACACATTCACCGATCCTATTGAGCCATTCACCTCGCTATCCATCCATGCAACCATCTATCGGTCTATCTGTCTATCCATCTATCTAAACATCCATCAATCTGTGTATTTATCTGTCTGTCCATCCATGCAACGATCTCCGTCTATCCATCCACCCATCCAAACAGCTGTCTACTTATCTGTCTGTCCATCCATCCAGTCAACTACAAATAAATGAATCCATTTACCGACTCATCCACACATCCACCAACCTATTGAGCCATTCACCTCCCTATCCATCAATCTGTCTATTTATCTCTGTCCGTCCGTCCATCCATCTAAACATCCATCAATCCATTTGCCTATTCATCCACCCATGTCTCTCTATACTGGTGTAAACAGTTGTCTACTTATCTGTCTGTCTTTCCATCCATCCAGTCAAGTAGAAATCCATCTGTCCATTTACCTACTCATCCACCCACCTAATGAGCCATTCACCTCCCTATCCATGCAACCATCTATCTGTCTAACCATCCATGTCTATTTATGGTGTGTACATGTTGGACAGTGTGTGTGTGTGTATATATATATGTGTGTGTGTGTGTGTGTGCGCGTCTGTCTTACATGAGCATGGTGCGCAGTTTGAGGAAGTCGTTGTGTTCGGGGTTCTCCACCTCCACCACACCCCACGGGTACAGGCGCCCTCGGACCTTCTTCCCTTTAGCCTCAATCTGCTGGTTAGAGCCCACCACTGCAAACGGGATACTGGTCTACACACACACACACACACGCCACAAATATCCAATCACAGGTGGTGTGATGAAACGAAGCGGATTGTTTTCCTATAGCAGGTTTTTATCCATTTATTGTTACATTTAACGTCCGTGAAACGAGTTATTTCCATGCATCCGAGCAGTGCTGATAAACATGTGATGTACCTTCAGAATCCTCGTCTGCTCCTTAAACTCCTCATCCTCATCCGACTCGGCGTCGGGCAGGTGGTAGATCTTAATGCCATGCTCGTCGATCTCATCTAAAATCTGCAGGTGGGAAACAGGAAGTCGGAGTCTACACTGTGACAAGAATGCTGTGCCGTTTGTGGGCGTGGCCTTACGTAAGGCCACGAGTGACAAACTACAAGCAACCCGAGAGGTTTGTTAATTGCTAGCATGAAGACAGAACTGAAATGTTGCGTAGTGTTGTAATGATAAGATGAACATGAGGTGTGATGTTGTCTGATGCCTGATGAAGAGCTCAGGAGATGGGTGGAGGAGTGTTACCCTGCGCTTGAGCCTCTCTCGCTCCTTCAGAGTGAGCGTATCGGCTTTGGCGATGACGGGGACGACGTTCACCTTGTTGTGGATGGCCTTCATGAACTGAACGTCCAGCGGCTTCAGGCTACAGGAAGAGACACTGGCTTTAAAGTGCGGAGTTAACGAGCTGGAAATAACGCTCAGATGGAACGGTTTACTTCTCGATTAACATCACAAAGCCCCGAACCTCACCTTCACTCGGACCTGAGCACGCGCACCGGTCAAAACGGACCCAAAACTGTCCAGCTGACGAGATCAACAACCACACACACTTAAAGCAGCCGATTCATTATTTAATGTTTAATGCCGTTCATAATTATAACATCTTGTTTTAAATAAACTGTTGAAATAATCAGCATTTATTATTTTATCATTTCTAATGATTATTATTAGATATTAATAGACTTGGGTTTGGTGTTAATAATAATAATAATAATAATTTGGTGTAACCATTTTTTTAAATAAGAAAAGCCTCCTGTTCTGTTTGGTGTCTAAATAAAAATGAATAATATCAAATATTTACAAATATTTATTTACATACATATATGTATGTATTATAATATGTAGAATAAATAAATTCTAACATATTGTAATATAATACATATTGTATTATACATATTACATACATATAACAGTATATGATATAATTATATATGTAATATATTACATATAACCATATGTAGTATTGTATATTGTACATATATATGAAATATAATATGTATAAGAATATGTACCATTTGTATTGCAACATAAATAATAATAATAAATATAACTACATATGTATATATAATATTTACGTCCATATTTAAGTACATACCTGTTTATATATTTGTTTACTAATTTACTTACTAATGTACATCTTTAAATATTTACTCATTTATTTACGTTTGTTTACTTGTTCATTTACTCACTTAAGTATTTATGTACTACTTATTTACTAACGTATTTACTATTTTCTTATTGGCGTTTTTCTTTAAATATTTACGCAGATACTTATGTTTGCTTATTATTTTATTTCCTCACTTATTTACTTACTAATGTAGAAATTCTTACGCATTTATTTATGCACATATTTATTCACTCGCTCATTTACTCCTTCATTTGTTTACTTGTGATGTGCAGACGTATAGAACTTGCTTCTGTACTTATTTACTTAATCCTTTGCTGAAATTATTTTAGTTAGAAATTAGTTTGCTCGGTTTCTTGTCCAAGTGTTTTATTCACGTACATACCCAATTATTTACTGGTTTACTCATTGCCCTGTTCCTGCTCACACACCCCGGAAACGTAAATATTCTGTATCGAATCTGCTTTAAACAGAAACATTACGCTACATCCAAATGATATCATCAGTATTGCACACACATTAAAAATAACTATAATTAATATATATAAACATATAAACACACACACACACACACACACGTGTGTGTTTGAACTGACCCGTGTCCGAGCGGAGAGATGAAGTAGAAGCAGCAGTGGACGCGATTATCCACGATATGTCTGCGGTTCAGGCCGCTCTCGTCATGAAGGTAACGCTCGAACTGATCGTCGATGTAGGCAATGATGGTGTTGAAGCTGAAAAATACAAAGCAGAGATGTGGCGTGTTCATCAGAGGAGGAGTTCCTCAAGGAGCCGTGCTGAGCACCAAAAGATTAAGAACGTAAAGGCTGAAAAGATTAGCCACACGCTGAAACAGTGTTTGTGCTTAGACTCACGTGTTTGCATTCACTTCTGTTTTCTTTTCAAGGTGGCCTCCCCCCCCCCATTGTTTTTTTTTAAACCAGCTCCAGCACATCAGGTCCATTTTAACTAGCACTACGATCAGTAAGAAATCAACACCGTGTGTTAAAGGAAATAATAACCTCCCTGAAACCGAATCTGTTCCTATAACAGCACACCACTAAAAGAGTGGTATTCCTCTTACACCGCAGAGATTTGTCAACAAATACAATTTAGATTTATTTAAGAACGACACGATATGTTTTATCTGTTTATAGTTACATTTAACGTTCATGAAAGAACTTCCTGTTCTCGCTTACGTTGTAAACTCTCGCTCCCTCACCAGCCGCTCCCTCTATTCTTTCACTCTCTATCCTCTCTCACCCGCTCTATCCTCTCTCACCCGCTCTATCCTCCCTCACGTCACATTAATAAGACACAAACACAAAACCCAGCTGGTCACGTTCCCAAGAAAACTCCTCTGTCCTGTAGTTTTAACAGCTTTACCTCTGACGGTTACAAAGCGCTGACACTGGAGACTCCTTCCATAAACATTAAACATTTCTCCTTACAGAAATCTTAGTGAACACCGTAGTGAAGATTATTTTAATCAGTTTTATCCAGTCAGAACCTAACAGCACCATGGTTTATTTGATTTTAAAAATGTTTTAAAGCTCCGCAGCTTCAGTGTTGTCTCCCTCTGTTTAAAAAAAAAAAAAAAAAAAAAAAGGCTTTTCATAAGGAAAAACAGAAGCTCTAGACGTGTAGACACTAATAGATTAGCAGCGGAGGTTTTAAACTGAATTAGAATATTAAAATACGAGAGGGGTTTTTACAGTAAGAGGAAATGGGAAGCGAGGACGTTCTACACTACAGCTGTGTTCAGAGCAGAACAAAGACAGGAAACATGAGCGAACTCTTCCCACTTCATCTCACACACCCCGTACGTCTGATGGTCCATCATTAACTTGCCGTGTCAGCTTTAACTCGCCGTGTCTGTGTATCCACTGTCCGAGCTTCCAGTTTGAGGGACAAGAACAGAAACGGTTCTCAATGCCGAAGGTTTCAACGCCAAGTTAACCTTGAACCGATATCGAGACTCATCCGATTTCTTGAAAAATATTTTTACTAAAGCTTTAAAATACAGTGGGGGGAAAAAAAGTATTTGATCCCCTGCTGATTTTGTATGTTTGCCCACTAACAAAGAAATGATCAGTCTATAATTTTAATGGTAGATTTATTTGAACAGTGAGAGACAGAATAACAAAAAAAAAAAAATCCAGAAAAACACGTCAAAAATGTTATAAATTGAATTGCATTTCAATGAGGGAAGTAAGTATTTGACCCCTCTGCAAAACATGACTTAGTACTTGGTGGCAAAACCCTTGTTGGCGATCACAGAGGTCAGACGTTTCTTGTAGTTGGCCACCAGGTTTGCACACATCTCAGGAGGGATTTTGTCCCACTCCTCTTTGCAGATCTTCTCCAAGTCATTAAGGTTTCGAGGCTGAGGTTTGGCAACTCGAACCTTCAGCTCCCTCCACAGATTTTCTATGGGATTAAGGTCTGGAGACTGGCTAGGCCACTCCAGGACCTTAATGTGCTTCTTCTTGAGCCACTCCTTTGTTGCCTTGGCCGTGTGTTTTGGGTCATTGTCATGCTAGAATACCCATCCATGACCCATTTTCAATGCCCTGGCTGAGGGAAGGAGGTTGTCACCTAAGATTTGACGGTACATGGCCCCGTCCATCATCCCTTCCATCATCCCTTTGAAGCAGTGAAGTTGTCCTGTCCCCTTAGCAGAAATACACCCCCAACGCATAATGTTTCCATCTCCATGTTTGACAGTGTTGATGGTGTTCTTGGGGTCATAGGCAGTATTCCTCCTCCTCCAAACACGAGTTGAGTTGATGCCAAAGAACTCCATTTTGGTCTCATCTGACCACAACACTTTCACCCAGTTGTCCTCTGAATCATTTAGATGTTCATTGGTAAACTTCAGACGGGCATGTATATGTGTTTTCTTGAGCAGGGGGACCTTGCGGGCGCTGCAGGATTTCAGTGCTTCACGGCGTAATGTGTTACCAATTGTTTTCTTGGTGACTATGGTCCCAGCTGCCTTGAGATCATTGACAAGATCCTCCCGTGTAGTTCTGGGCTGATTCCTCACTGTTCTCATGATCATTGCAACTCCACAAGGTGAGATCGTGCATGGAGCCCCAGGCTGAGGGAGATTGACAGTTCTTTTGTGTTTCTTCCATTTGCGAATAATCGCACCAACTGTTGTCACCTTCTCACCAAGCTGCTTGGCAGTGGTCTTGTAGCCCATTCCAGACTTGTGTAGGTCTACAATCTCATCCTTGGAGAGCTCTTTGGTCTTGGCCATGGTGGAGAGTTTGGAATCTGATTGATTGCTTCTGTGGACAGGTCTCTTTTATACAGGTAACAAGCTGAGATTAGGAGCACTCCCTTTAAGAGTGTGCTCCTAATCTCAGCTCGTTACCTGTATAAAAGACACCTGGAGCCAGAAATCTTTCTTATTGAGAGGGGGTCAAATACTTATTTCCCTCATTAAAATGCTAATCAATTTATAACATTTTTGACGTGTTTTTCTGGATTTTTTTGTTGTTATTCTGTCTCTGTTCAAATAAACCTATCATTAAAATTATAGACTGATAATTTCTTTGTCAGTGGGCAAACGTACAAAATCAGCAGGGGATCAAATACTTTTTTCCCCCTCACTGTATTATTTGAACTGAAGCGAAAATCACCACATGCACAAAACCACAGCTTCCCCCTCCTCCACAGAAAAACTGTACATTGCAAATACAAAATTTAATAAGAATCAATCCTAACAAAATACTGTCAAGGCCCTTTATATATAATGTAAACATTTACAATATGAAAAAAATCATTTCCATTTGTTACAGAATTGGAGAGAATTCATTCTTTCGCGGTCTTTCACGGTGATGTTTGTTCATAAACGAGACTTTTTTAGCGGTACTCGTGTAAGACGCGCGTGAATCGTAGGCGGCTTCGTCTGAACACGCGTTGTGACGACGTCACATGACGGGTCTCGGACCGAATCTGCGGAAAATCCGCTGTAATTCTGACTAATTCCGAGCTCCTCCGAACACTGCAGCGTTTCCTGGATTGTGCGTTTATTTCTCCGATCGTAAAAATCCTGGAGGGACTGAATAAAGTATTTGAATACAAATTTGAATGCTATACATTTCACCTTTAAATAAAATATTATATTCTCCTGTGGTGTGTTTAATAAAGTTACATTTCCATCAATGTTTTTTTTTTTTAACTTGCAGAATTACAGGTTACAAAGTTTACAAATTTTTTAAGATCTCAAAATAGCTTTTATACATATATATAAAACTATATATACGTCTCTGTAGAAAACTGGGTAATAAAGTAGGACACAAATAAATGCTGTTGCTTGTTTACTTTTGTCTGGGAATACTGATTTACATGAAAAGTGGTATTTCTGAGATGCGAAGTTCTGACAGTTGTCTTTATGGTTCTGAATCTCAAGACCATAAGTCGAAATTTTTAAGCGTACATTCTTGCATCTTACAACTAGCAAACAAACAAACAAACAAATAAATAATCAGCATCCTGAGACAAGTGAATCTGATTCATCAAACTGAAATATTTGAAATTCCACCAAATGTGCTGATAAACATCAGGCCCAGTGTGAACAAGGGAATTCTGGGTGTTGGGGATAAAATCTTTACAGGGTTCAAGTTTTAAACTACGTGACTGATATCTGACATTTTTGAGAGTGAAAACCCGAGAAGAAGTGAGTACAGAGAACTTGAAATAAAGAGTCTGCTGATCATTTCCTTATTTCTGTATTACATTACTTCCAACCCTCAACACACACATATACACATCTGCATTGTAATAAAGCGTGAACAGGATCAGTACCAGTCTTGGCTGTTGATGGCGTCTCCGTATCCGGGCGTGTCCACCACGGTGAGTCGCAGTTTCACTCCGCGCTCCTCGATCTCCACGGTGGAGGCTTCGATCTGCACCGTGCGCTCGATCTTTTCTAAAACACACCACACACACACACACACACACACACACACACACACATCAGGACGCCACGCAATGACCCCCGAAGTCTCTTATACTCCACATCCAGGTGACGACTTAAATAAAGAGAGGTTTTGATTGGTTGATTAGTTATTGGTGGCTTTAGAAGGTTTCTTTGCTGGCAGTGTGATAGCAGATGTACAGATCCCGTGATGTACATCTGGTGTGCATCTGAGGAACCAGCTCTGATCCCTCAGTGACATGTGGTGTTGATCCGGGGTTAGTCACTGACCTGCAGCCCCGGGGATGATCCTCTCTGGGTACAGATCAGTGAGGAACAGACTGTTAATCAGAGTCGACTTCCCCAAACCAGACTCACCTGAAGATAAAACACACAGTCTTATTAGTGACAATTAAATACACACTGAATACACATTCACTCTCGTCTGCTTCAGTCTCTCTCTCTCGCTCCCTCTTTCACCATGTCCCTCTTTCCCCCCCTCTCTCTTTTCTTTACTCCCTCCACGGGTTCCTACCACAGCTCACTCCTCCCCTCATCACACACACCTCCTCCCTAGCTCTGTTCCTTTACTTACCTTCCTCTCTTCACCTTACTCCACCTTCTTCCTCCCTTATTCCCAACCCCTCACTCAAAAACTTCTCCAACAGCTCCTAACTCAAATCCTTCACCCAGTCAAATCCCTCCATCGCTTCTTCTCACTTCTCTCCAGCAGATCTGCAGCGTGCACTCAGAGGAATGAAGCCCTAAACGCCTTAAACAAACAACTTTCCACTGTTCTCTCTCTCTCTCTCTCTCTCTCTCACTCTCTCACTCTCTCACTCTCTCTCTCACACACACACACACACACACACACACATCTGGCAGAGGATGGATTCCCACACTGACTCCCATAATCAGGAAACCACTCAGAGGGAAAAACAGCATCGGAATGTCACCCCAAAACAGACACACACACACTCACTACTTCTTTTCAGCACACGTTACTCACCCACCACCATCAGCGTGAACTCAAAGCCCTTCTTCACTGATTTACGATGAACCTGATTGGGCAGGTTGGCGAATCCCACATAGCCAGGAGTCTCCGGGTTGGTGAACTGCCCCTGTCACACACACACACACACACACACACATACATGGGTATAAATAAACTACACGCCCAGTCTAATAATTCTTTCAAATCTCACAGAGGAGCTTAAAGCAGGAAAACACTAAACCAAACAGAAGAGTTAAAGCAGGAACGAGCGGAAAACTCAAACAACGGATAAAATGATTTATTTCTGTTCATCTGCTCATTACGTAGTCACGAAGGCATTCGAAGCATCCGAGCTTATACGGTCAGTTACCAACAACTACCGTGATGTTTCCGAATCGTATAATTGGGTGATTCCATGTCACATCAAGCCGAGAGTGGAACCAGTCTGTAACCTTTTATTAGTACGAGAACAAAACATAAAATCCCAAATTCTTCCACTCAACTCTCCCTCATTATGAAACGGCAGCCATTTAAAATCTGCTTCGTAACCGAACACCTTCCCTCAACTCAACACCTTCCCCTTAACAGCTCATGATTGCCATTCCAGCATGGCGATATCATGGCAAATACAGATATTAATCAAACAAACATTCAATGTAACCTGGCGTATCACTATCGCCTGGAGATATTTTGTCGAACCGTACAGAAACGATGACAGAAACAGCACATGCCCAGTTTTCACGCATGTCTTTGATGAAGATGAACTGAAGCCCAGTGTAAAAGCTAATATTTGTAGCTTGATATGGGGCGACACAAGTTGGGTTCTGGAGGGTCAAAACAAAAAGGTGTCAGTTCTGATTGCAGATTCTGATTCCACATCAATCACTTACATATTCATGCCAAATTTCATCTTAATAGCAAGTCTACATTGCGAGTTTAAAAAGGAGGCTTGTCTAGGCCAAATTTAGCATTGGCCGCCATTTTGTAACTAGTGGGAGCTCGCAAAAAAAAACTCATTTTGAGGTTAATGTTCTCGAAGTCATACTAACAAATGGTGAGATTATAAAAATAAACACTGAGATGGAGTGGTGGAGCTGTCCTCTTGGTTGAGGTCACGTTTCTGTGATTTCTACGACAAGTTTTGAGCTTCGATAAGAGCTTTCGGTGTAAAACTACCTTCGTTATTAGCTTATTCTCCTCCCCAACATTCACACAGAACCTTGTAAATCCAAGGACTTGCTTTGCTAAATCAGTGTCGAACACAGTCTGTTCTTTATAAAGGGTTATCTAACTTATCTAACCTAGAACACTATTTGTTAACTATGCAGTTAACGTGAACGTAATTACCTTGTTCTGCATGGTTAATATTAAATAATGATAGCGGTAAAGCTGATTACAGACACAGACTTTCTGGAACATTCTGTATAAATGTGCCGAGCGCCGTTACAGGAAGCTGAACGCTTTGTAAAGCACTTACCTTCGCTTTATCAGCCTGAGACATGATGGGCTGTAATCCAAAACCTGCAAAACACAACCACAATCACTCTTGGGCATCGGGACGAGGATTTCTATCCTGGCATAAAAAACCCACCATATAAACATGATAAACAAGTGAAGAACAACAAGAATAAGAAGCAGCAGAACAATAACAAGCAAGATGACATCACGCAGTAATTAGCATATCCGTTACCTCGTCGCGTCGTACTTGCATACAGGAAGTAGCCAAGGTTTGTCCAAAGAGTTGCTCGATTTGTCGCTAGGTGCTTGTTTTGAAACGTTATAAATTCGAGCCCTTTTTAAGCAACGCTAGATTTTTATTTAAAGGCTACCCTCAAGATTTTCCAGTGCTTAAATTCAAAAAAGCCAAGTTCAAGCGTGTTGTACAAACCCTGCGTTCTCTGGTGTTTATTTTAAGTGCATTGGGATGTTGACTGTCTGCTAAACCGCGGTTTCGTGGTGCGGCGTGTAAAAACAGAAAGGTGTGCGATTTCTGCAATTCACTTTGGGGAGAAGGGAGGAAGCGGACATGAACGTGCGACGTCAGATCACAGATCGCACTCACTCACTCACGCAGCCAGACACGTAGAGAAACACGCAAAGAGTTCAGCGCTGCAAAAACGGGACACATGCGCGAGAAGAAAAATCCCAACGCTGGAACAACGCCGAGTAAACATGCAGATGAGATTTTAAAACAGTTCTTCAGGATTAAATGGATTTTATTTTTTTATATTTCTATAAATTTTTTTTAGTAATAAAATTTTTTTTTTGCCAATCTAGGCTTTCATAAAACAAATCCTTCACACACAGGAAGTGCGTCTCACCATAAAAAAAATGCACACATCCTGCACCTCGTTTTAACTGATCTGCCCGAAACTTTACAACGAAACTTTGCCCGAAACTGTTCAACTTTACACGTCCTCTAAACACCTCACAAAAGTAAAGGAATAGAAACACATCCGAACAGAACTTCTGCGTTCACTTTTCATAACCAGCTGCAAACTTTTCTCTGATTTCTTTGGCTTTTCCCCCTACACACAAGCGTGTGATGCAGATGAAATGCAAATACTCCACATCGACACTACTTGTGTATTTATTTCCAATGCAAAGAGGTGGTTTGTTTAACAAGAAGAAGAGGTTGAACTTTCAGTCCTGTGCCAAAGAATTACTGCATGCAAGATCATCATTCATATATATATATATACATACACACACACACACACACACACACACACACACATATGTGTGTGTTTATCAGATATTAATTTCCCTTTATTTTAATTAACATGCTGATTATGCTAATGAGGCGTGCTAATTTGCATTCTAATGAGTCTGTTTACACCGTTATGTCTTTAAATAATCCGGAAGTAAACACGTTATTCTAGTCAATTGTACAAAAAAAAGAAAGAAATGTTTGGTATGCAGCGGAAGTGTGTAAAGTAAAGGAAGGTCAGAACCGGAAGTGAGCTATTCAGAGAGAAAAGTGCTCTATTTCATCCCTTCCACACCTGATGACTTCTTCATGAGCCAGATAGTTTAAGATGCAGGGAAAGTTACAGATGCAGAGACGATTTTAAATGACGTTAAGAAAACAATAGTAAATAAAATCAGACGCTCAAACCGACGTGCGCTTGACTCGACTAGCTAGTTCAATGAATGAGTATAAATGAGCAATAAAATGAACTTTTATTTGATTTAGGTTGTTTTGGGATAGTTGTTGTTTTTTAAAGCACCTAACACTATGTTGTTGTTTTTTAAAATTAGGCTTCATGATGATGAGAAGAAAAAGGAAGAAAAAAACGCGAGAATTGAGAACAAAACATTAAATAAACAGTTAATTCACGCTATAACCGACATGCTAAAGCTTTTAAATAATAGGTGTAAATAATAATCACATAATCGTATTAAATAGACGCAAACGGATGAAATAAAGGTCACATACCGAGACTTTTCAGTCGTGGGAAGCAGAGACACGAAGCTACGCCGCGAATTCCACAGATTGCGGAAGTTCTCAGCTTCTCCTCTAGCGGTTGCTATGTTCGACCAATGAGCGGCGCTGGCGTGCTGCAGTGCGCTCTGATTGGCTACCAGCTCACCGAAACCCCGCCCACTCTGTAGGAAACCGTTACAGCAGAGCCACAAGATGGCACGAGAACATTCATAGAGAGACAGAGAGCATTCATACTGAACGTATTTAAACGAAGCTAAACGGCTAAAATGATTTGAATTCTGAAACCATTTCCAGGGCAAGGCCTCCCAAACGGCGTTAAAATTTTGACCGACGCCCCCTTTTTTGCAAGATGTCTTTAAAACACATTAAAAATACAGACTTCTGAATATATCCTCTCTTTTTCATTATTAATAATTACATCTTTAGATTACATTAGGAATTGATTGTGTGTGTGTGTGTGTGTGTGTGTGTGTGTGAGGTTGTCTGAGAGTGAGAAAGAGAACATACATTTATTTATTTTTCACACCAAATTGTTGAGGCCCCCCGGGCGCCTCCTGGCGGGCCCCAAGTTTGAAAATCATTGGCCTAAAATTTACACTAATGCGCTCACGTTGTTGTTTCTATAGTAACAGCTCATTCACAGACACTTGTGTATGGTCCATGCCCCAAATAAACACACATACACACACACACACACACACACATACACACACGCGCGTACCTGGAATTCATGGCTATAAATCAACTTTAACCCTGTAACCCTGCAGCTGAGAGTCAGCAACGTGTGTACAGTCTAGCAGCTCATTATGAGAGGTTTTAGACGTAGCTTTGCTTGAGCTGTGTTCGAGGTGAGATCGTTAACGAGGGATGACATATGTCTGAGCAAAATTTCCAACCCTATTACATTTCTAGAAACACGCAAAAGCCCTGCCACTAGCCCAAAAAGATCAGGAACTTGAAAAGGGAGACATTTTTCTTTGCATGGTAAACATGAATTCTTCAAATAGTTTTGATGTACAGACATTATCCATGCCAGAATCCCTCTTAGCCTCTTCCAATCTTTGTATTATACTGTACAATAGAAATAGTTCTGTTAATCATAGACACACTGTCTGCACTTACACTTTGCCACTTTGCCCTTTTTGCAGAAATTTATTAGATTTAATTCAGATGATTTGCTATAAAACAAGACTTGTCCGCTGCAGAATATTTTAAATTAGCTCAGTCTGGCAACCCAGTCATTAACTGTCCTGTCTGCTGCTCCTCCCCCAGTGAAAATGTATATAGAGTAAGAACAGGGCAGCATGATTCCTGCCCCAGTAGGGGCCCGAATCAAGCATTTGTTGCGGTTCCTATTTTTTTTTACCACTAGCTGCAGCAGTGAGCATTCTGCTCCACGATTGCATAACATTTCGGAAGCTGAGCAAATCAACTTACATTCTTATATCTGTCAAAAAAAGCAATATTTTTTAAAATCACTGGTCACTCATAAGAGGTAATAATTTGTCTTATTTTTTTATCTATTATATTCAAGAAAGAGAGGAAAAGAAAGGCTGGTGAAGGAATGACTGTTTATAACTGCTATTTTGAATCAGTACAAAATTTTTTTTTTAATTGTTGTTTTTTTTTGCTGTTGGGTTTCTGTGTGTAGAGTATCGTGACTGTGTTTAGCTGCTGGTGAGTAGGGCAATGTGAAAGGGGAGGGGTGTGAGCCCCCTGCTGGGCAAACAATTTATAATTACCTCTCCACAGTAACACTGATACAGAGATATAACAGACAGCACAACTAAAGCTTCTTTCATAGTAAAACACTGTATATAACTGCCATGATAAAATTATAACATTGAAACCTAGTAGGCTAGGTAAAAAAAGAGAAAGAAATACTTATGAAACACTGCAAATGAAAAAAAAAAGTAATGAGTCATTCTTTTTTTTTTAAGTGTCAAATCATAGGCAAATTACTATAGTATGAGGAGAATAAAACACTTGGGGGCATGCTGTTGTAGGAAAATGATCAGCTTTGTGGTGAAAACTGTAACTCCGCTTCATCACACCACTCCTTCACTCATACAGTGTTTATTGCTTACTAATCCAACTAACCAAAAGACTTTGTCATTAAGTAGAAATGATGTTCCCTGACTACCAAATTTTTTGTTGTAGCAATGTAACTACTGAAGTGGTGACATCTAGAAAAATGAAAGCCCTAAATACGTTGTAGTGTTGTACCTCCATCCATCCATCTTCTACCGCTCACTCCTTTTCAGGGTCACAGGGAACCTGGAGCCTATCCCAGGAATCATCAGGCATACATCGGGCGGGGTACACCCTGGACAGGGTGCCAGTACATTGTAGTAGTATTGTACCTTTGCGACATAACTTGTGAATGGGTGTTATGTTTTCCCATCAAAATAATGAATGAGTTTGCCTCAGCTACCTGGCTTGCATGTCCTGACATGAATGAAAAAATGTTTAGCATTAAGGCATCATAGAAAAATAAGGTTTGGACGTTGTTTGCTCTTTGCCGTATGTACACAGTGTGTATCATCAGTTACACCAGTGGGTAGGTTTACATTCAAATAAAATACCTTCTCACTTCTGTCCATGACGTAGCAAAAATAACCTGCTTCCATTGTTAGCTTCTGCAAACGTTGTGTGCTGAAGAGACTGGAGCTGACGGAGAGCCAATCGTCTGTGCTGTTCGTCTTCCCTGCACTCTGATTGGTTGATTTGGAAACAGCGAGTCGTACTCTCACAGTGTAACATGGCTGATAAGAAACGGCCGAGTCTCTGTTTCGCTGTTTTGTTGATACTGTGATAAGGACGAATGTGTGGTTCCTTTTTCGCTGTTAGTTTCTGTAATCATTGCACCTGCTGGCTTTTTCTTAATTTGATTTTTATTTGCAGAAAAAAAAAACAAGCATGCTTTCTGTCAATACCTGGAACATGTTCGAGTTCCTCTTTAATGTTTTCAGCATGTGCTCTTGGTCAGAGAAATGAGAAAACCATTAAAAGTCATTTCTACTGACAGACATCGAGGTTAATTTGTTCAGTCTTTTAAATAATATCTTCACCACAAATCTAAAAAAATTCATTTCAAAAGAGAACACAACATTTACTGGTTTGACAGCACCACTGAAACTTACATGTAAGGTGTAAAATCCAATACGAACACAAAAACTAGTACATGAGGGTTAAAGGTGGTATTTGAATTCACAACATTCTGGTCAGTAGAAAATATCCTTAAAATATTTTGGCAAAAAATTTGGAAAAATTACCTTTACCATATAAAAATATTACCTTTACAAGGGTGAAAATGCAGTCGATCAGCCAAGACAGGATCAGCGACTTATATTTGCTTCATCGTTTTAGATAAATGCTGGTTTGTTATTTATGGATGTCACCATCTTGGAAAACCAGAAAAATTATGGTTTTGTTCCAGTGCAGTTTGGTATCATTTTACACGAGATGGCAAGAGGCAGAAACGTTCCAACATTATTACGCTGTCTTTAATTGTGTAGTTTAAATAATAATGATGTATGTGACATTTGGACACGTTTTTACCGAAAAGACTTTGGGTATAATAGACCTCCATTACAAAGGATTACAGAAAAAGTTTTGAATGAGTTTGACTTTTTCTTGACATGGATCACCATAATGAAAAGAATCGAGGTAGACTTTTTACAGAAAAGATTTTGGGTGAGATTGTCTTCTGTTAGAAAAAAGAATTAGGGCGAGATAGATTTCATTATGGAAACAAACTAGGTTAGAGACTTTCACATTTGTCCTGTTGCGAATGTTGGTCACTGAACGTCTCCAAACATGTGGAGACCACATGAGGTCAAGGGAAAAACGTTGCCAATCCTTTTCTTTAACCGTTAAGCTGCTTGTACTGAAACCTGGAGCAGTATGTCGTGGGCAGTGACTGAAACTAGAGCGAAGGTGACGTTGGTTTGAACTAAATTGTTTACACACTGAGTCAAATCTCAACAAATGACACATTAACACCAGTCCTGATTTTCTTTTTTCTTTTTTTTAAAAGTATATTTCAATAAAATATCCCGAATCATACGGGTTAAAGTTCCACATCTTCATGTTTCAGGTGTACAAATGTATGTACACTCTCTAGAAATAATGCAGTTTTGATTTCACATGATGTGTCAATCAAAAGCATTCACACAATAGTACGAACGTGCATGTGCACGTTCACGTTCACGTCCACACAAACGCCCACACTCACTCCGAGATTAAACCTCGAGGTCCCTCCCTGTTCAGCCTTACTTTACCTGAGAGTCTCTTACTGTCCACTTTAGCTGAAGTCCACAGGAAGCTAAGAGAAGATTAAACATGGCGACCTCTGGGTTACAGATCGGCGGATTCCTGTTAGGAGTCATCGGAGTGGCTGCGGTCATTGCCGCCACCGCAATGAACAACTGGAGCACGCAGGACCGCCAGAGTGATGTTGTCACTGCAGTGTACACGTACAAGGGCCTGTGGCAGGACTGCGAGGTGTCCACGTCTGGGTTCACAGAGTGCCGGCCGCTCTACGGCCTTCTTGGATACTCAGGTGGGTTTAAAGGGCTGAACTGTAAAGAGTAAAGTGGGTTTGAGTGACAAAACTGGACTGAAGTGGACTCAGATAGATTTTTAGGACGGTAAACTAAAGTAGATTCAGGTGGGTTTAAACTGGACTAAAACAGACACAGGTAGATTTGAGTAACTAAAGTGAACTCAAGTGGGTTTGAGTTACTAACCTGGGTCAATGGGTAGGTCTAAGTGACTGCATTAAAATAAAATCAGGTTATTTTTTTGGATAAACTGGACACTGACTGGTTTAAGTAATTAAGATAGAGTAAACTAAGGCATACTTATAGCAGTATGAGTGAGTAAAATAAACTAAAGCATGGTGATTGATTTGAGTTACTAAGTGATATGAAAGTGGACTACCGAGTAACGTAGGGTATTTTCACAACTGGCCTCAATACTCAGCTCTGTACCCAAGATCAGTTCTAAGCTTGACTGGAGAAGGGCGTCACCGTTACATCTTTGTTTTTCAAGCAGATGAATTCATTCAAAGCCGTGGAGTGACTGCACAATGTTATACCTTTTTTTTAAAAACAAAATCTTTACAGTTAAAGGTTACTATATGTACGTAATTCTATTCCTTTATTTTTGCTCGACGCCGGTGTTTGGGCAAAGCCTTGCAGTCAGCACTGCTTGCTCATGTGAAAAAGAAACGAGTTTCTTTACTTTATGTATCGCAAAAGCATTCTGTGACTTTGAGGACTGCTTTCACAAGTTCTACTAATTATTACTTGTTGTCATTACTTATATAATTGATCCGTGGAGTGATTGGGTTTTCATGTGAAGTAAAACTCAAACCACAGACTGACGTGTTCAGGTTTTTAAACTCAAGGAAAAGAGTGTGGGTCTAAGTAGCAGAGTGTGACTAAAGTGGGCTTAAGTACATTTAGATGGATTAGAATGATTAAACTGGACTAATGTGGATGCAGGTGGACTTGAGTTACTAAAGTGGAGTAAAGTGAAATTGGGTGGGGTGGATTAGTGAAATTGAATGGGGTGGATTAGTGAGGTGCAAAGTGGACTAAACTGGATTTAAGAGGACTAAAGTTCACTAGAAGTAAAACCCAAACCCCAGACTACTGTGATAAGGTGAGCAAGAAATCAGTTTCTGGGACTATACCTGGTTTCAAAAACAGCTTTTACACTCAACATAATGTACCAAAGATTCTTGCTGAACACTTCCTGTTCTCACTCGAGTCTGAACACTCCCTGTGCTCGCTCGAGTCTGAACACTCATTGTTCTCGCTCGAGTCTGAACACTCCCTGTGCTCGCTGGAGTCTGAACACTCATTGTTCTCGATCGAGTCTGAACACTCATTGTTCTCGCTCGAGTCTGAACACTCCCTGTGCTCGCTCGAGTCTGAAAACTCCCTGTGCTCGCTCGAGTCTGAAAACTCCCTGTGCTCGCTCGAGTCTGAACACTCCCTGTGCTCGCTCGAGTCTGAAAACGCCCTGTGCTCGCTCGAGTCTGAAAACTCCCTGTGCTCGCTCGAGTCTGAACACTCCCTGTGCTCGCTCGAGTCTGAACACTCATTGTTCTCGATCGAGTCTGAACACTCATTGTTCTCGATCGAGTCTGAACACTCATTGTTCTCGATCGAGTCTGAACACTCATTGTTCTCGATCGAGTCTGAACACTCATTGTTCTCGCTCGAGTCTGAACACTCATTGTTCTCGATCGAGTCTGAACACTTTGTTCTCTCGAGTCTGAACACTCATTGTTCTCGTCGAGTCTGAACACCATTGTTCTCGCTGAGTCTGAAAACTCCCTGTGCTCGCTCGAGTCTTGAAAACTCCTGTGCTCGCCGAGGAAACCCGCCGACTGAACACTCATTGTTCTCGCCGAGTTGAACAGTGTTCGAGTCTGAACACTCCCTGTGCTCGCTCGAGTCTGAACACTCATTGTTCTCGCTCGAGTCTGAACACTCATTGTTCTCGATCGAGTCTGAAGACTCCTGTGCTCGCCGAGTCTGAAAACTCCTTGTTCTCGCCGACTGAACACCATTCTCGCCGAGTCTGAACACTCGTGCTCGCTCGAGTCTGAAAACCCCTGTCTCGCATAACACTCTTGGAGTCTGAACACTCCTGTGCTCGCCGAGTCTGAACACCCTGTGCTCGCTAAGTCTGAACACTCATTGTTCTCACCGAGTCTGAAACCCTGTGCTCGCCGAGCTGAAAAGTTCTCGCCGAGTCTGAACACCCTGAGCTCGCCTCGAGTCTGAACACCCATTGTTCTCGCTCGAGTCTGAACACCCCTGTGCTCGCTCGAGTCTGAACACTCATTGTTCTCGCTCGAGAACACATTCTATGAGTCTGAAAACCCCTGTGCTCGCTCGAGTCTGAAAACCCCTGTTCTCGCTCGAGTCTGAACACCATTGTCTCGCCGAGTCTGAACACCCTGTGCTCGCGAGTCTGAAAACCCCTTTCGCTCGAGTCTGAACACTCATTGCTCGCCGAGTCTGAACACTCCCTGTGCTCGCCACTGAACACCCCTGTGCTCGCGACCACACCCTGTGCTCGCTCGAGTCTGAACACTCATTGTTCTCACTCGAGTCTGAAGTAGAACAAAGTGGAACAGGTCAGTTTGAGTAAACAAAGTAGATTGACTAGGAAATGACCAAAAGTGGATGTTGGAGACACTTTAAAGTGCCCCCTGTAGATGGGGTGGTGATGTTGTCGTTGTGTAAAAACCCAAATACACAAAGATATTTGACTCCATGGTTGTCTAATGTGAGTTAAACACAAGGCTGAAACATAACAAACATTACCGTCACAACTGAATGTAATGCTCAATAATGCCTAAAGTAGTATGTTAAAATGGTTCTGCAAGTCAACGTTTTATGTCAAGGAACCAAAAGAACAGTGGTCTCATTGTGCCTGGCACTCAAGATGATGAATGCAGAACTAAAGCAACCACGTCCACATTCGGTCAACACTGTTATCAAAAACAAAACAAACACAACGAGGCTGACTCATGAGTGCAAAAAATTCCCCTTTGAAAAGCTTTTACTTGTTCAACTACAGCAAAAGGTTTTTTTTTTTCATTTTTATGCAATATATATATATATATATATAATATAAAAAACATTTGTTACTGTACGTAGAGTATATAATATATTAGTAACACCTTTTCGTTTGCCTGTATAGAGAATAGACATTCCCTCAGCATAAACCTCTTCTCATCGTTTTCAGGCTTTCATAAATAAAGATGTAAGTGAAATGAAATTATTGTTAGTTATATTTCATAACGGGACCTGTTTTTGTGTCTCAGCTCAGTTCCAGGCTGTGAGAGCGACGATGATAGTCAGTGTTATCTTGGGTATAATCGCGAGCGTGATCTCGCTGTTCTCTCTGAAATGTTTCAAAATGGGAAGCACCGAGGATTCGACCAAAGCCAAAATGACGCTGACGGCAGGCATCATGTTCGTTATTGCAGGTAAACAACAACAACAACAACGAGAACAAAATAACTAGATAAAGAAATCAACCAGAGATCTACACATAGATATAGATGGTCACGTCACCTCATGATTCATTACAGTCACCTCATGATTAATGAATATTTAATGACCAATTCTCACTCTTATGTTTGTTATTAGGTGTCTGTGGCATCACTGGAGCTTCCATTTATGCCAATCAGATCGTAGCCAGCTTCATGATGACCACCTACAACCCTAATTATGGCGGGATGAACCAGATGCAGATGGGAGGAATGGAAGGAATGGGAATGTCTATGGTTAACAGGTAAATAAAGAGTGAAACACAGCTCGGCTCGGCGCAACACATTGTGTGTATCTGCTGTAGCAGGGCGTAGTCTCAGTGAGTCACCTCACCCTGCTGTACGTTATGTGATGGACAGGTTCACATTCGGACCGCCCCTCTTCGTGGCCTGGATTGGAGGAGGCATGCTGCTCATAGGAGGAGTTTTAAAGTGTGTGGCCTTCAGAGGCTTGCACGCCGAGACGATACCGTAAGCACCGACTACTCACAATAATAACAACAACAATAATATTAATAATAATCATCATCATAAATTATCATAATTATCATAAAAAATAATAAATAAAATATCAATATTACTAACAAAAAATATATAATTTTCAATAATATTATATATAACATTGTAAAAATAAATACAATGATTTATTACAATTAATTATAAATTACACACACACACACACACACACACACACATATATACATATATATATATATCTACACACACATTATTGTTTTAAGTAAGGGTATATAATTAATTATAATAATAATAATAATAATAATAATAAATACAAAATTAATAATAATAAAGTATTTAAACTACTCTTTTTACTTAGCATTTAAATTATACATGGCAAAGTTTTATAAATAATTTTAAATCTTTTTATAAGTTAACATTAGAAAAAAGTTTAAAATCATCCATCCAGCCATCATGAATTTAAAATGTAATATTTCTATTTCAATAATAACTTAATAATTAATTAAATATTGACATCAAATATATGTGTACATTTGATATAAATGACTGCCATAAATCAGCTTTATATCAACAGACCTTCTTCTTTTCTTTTTAATCTGTTATTTTTCCAGCTATAAGACAGTGGCGTATAAAGTACCAGCTCAGTCGAGATCAGCAGAGGAGAGCAGTGCACGAGGACAGAAATACGTTTAAAAATCCTCCGTTCCTCCAGGATTTATCCCTGTTTCTTACTGACTCTGTTCCACCTTCATTTATTCATCTGTAATGAGTGCACAGAATTTATCAGGAAATAAACAGTAATTACAGACATGTCTTTCTCTTGTCCTCTACAATCGCTCACTCATCCACTTTTTCCTTCCTTCCTTTCTCTATACCTTTTCCCTGTTTCTCTCCACTTAACATTGTCTCATCTTTTCCCTCCTTCTCTCTCCCATGTCTGTTTGTCTGTCTCTCTCTCTCTCCTGTCTGTCCCTCTCTCTCTCTATTGCTATCTGTCTTTCTCTCTCTCATCTCTCTGCCTGTCATTCTTCTCTCACTCTCTGTCTGTCTCTCTCCCCCATGTGTGTCTCTCTACCTCTCCGTCTTTCTTTCTCTCCCCTGTCTCTCTCTCTTGTGTCTCTCTCACCGTCTGTCTCTCTTTCTCTCTCCCTGTCCCTCTCTTTCTCTCTCCCCACATCCTCTCTCTCTCACTCTCTCTGTCCCCCCTCCCCCCTCTCTCTGCAGCAGTATAATAAACACATGCTTTGATAGGAAATGAGTTATTATGGTAAACTCTCTGCTTCGTTGCACTAACACACTGTTTTTCCTTTAAACGTATTTTTCATAATCATCATTTTGTTTGTAAACAATAAATAAATTTGGAATATAAATCATGGTCATGGTCATTCCTCACAACAGTCTCTAACCCGATATGATATTATCCACTGGATCATTTATCAACACATTTACGTTTTCACTACACAATATAATGATTCACATCAACACAATATTAATATTAAAGCTGCAAGCAGCAATGAACGGGCCCTCGCACCCGGATGTTTGAGTTATAACAACTTCCTTTTTCACAGCGAAACATCAAAATTTGTGAGACCGCCATGCCCACGCCATGCAGTGAAAACTCAAAAGCTTCACAATTTAGCATTGTCAATGCCTTTAGATGAGACTGACCAAATATGATGCCAATCTGGAGAAAGCTCTAGGAGGAGTACATTGAAGTACAAGGCCTGTAATTAGCAAAAAACAGAGCAAAAATGTCAGAGAAAAATCAAAATGGTTCACTTCCTGTTGACTTTAGGGCATGAGTTCAAGAGACTTTTTTGTACTTATTGGCAGATTACACATGTTCACCGAATTTTGTACATGTAGGTGAAACGTAGCACAAGGTGTACATCATTGAAATTTTGTAGGTGGCGCTATCGAGCCATTTTGCCACACCCAAGTTGAATGACCAAATAAATGTATTCGTTTGCCATACTTTAATGAGTGTGCCAAATATCCTGAGTTTTCGAGCATTCCAATGGTGTCAAATGTGCATTTAAAACATAGGGGGCGCTATGGAAACTATGAGGCACAACTATGATAAAATGCAACATCACATCAATTAATGTCCTAAGACAAATGCATATGCAATAAGTTTCATGGATTTTCAGCCATGTTAAGTCTCTCAAAACACAGCAGGAAAATGTCTCTCAAAACACAGCAGGAAAATCCAACATTTCATCCAACATGGCCGACTTCCTGTTGGGCAGAGTCAGATACAACCATGTGAACTTGGTCGCACTTGATGAGAGCAACGACTATGGTAAATCTTGTGCACATCAGAGCAACTTCATCCCAACCATTCCCTGCATTCGGGGCGCTATGGAGCTCCTTGACCACGCCCATGCCCATTTTCACTGGTTCTGACGCGTCTACCAAGTTTTGTGAATTTTCGGGTATATTTAGGCTCTTAAAATTACACGAATGCATGAACAAACAAAATAATAATAAACACCGAAAAAACAATATGGCCCTGCACCTCTAGAGCTGGTGGACACCGAAGGCGTGGTACCTTCGGTGCTCGGGCCCTAATAATAAACACCGGAAAAACAATAGTGCCCTGTATAATAATAATAATAATAATAATAATAATAATAATAAACGGAACAGATCCAACAGGGCTTCGCACCAGCTATGCTCGGGCCCTAATAATAATAATATCTTTTTTGTTTTACATCGGTACAGTGTTCTTCTGTCTTAAAAAAAAAAATGTTAAAAAGAGATTTTTCACATTTCATTTCATTCATAGATTTCTTCTCATCTCTGCTGAATTTATTTCATTTGTTTAACTTTTAAAACATGCAATTTATGAACATTAAAACAATTTTAAACTACAAAATATTACGGTATATTTAAATTAAATGACAATGTAATAACAACAAATAAAATGTACTTAATATAAGAACAACGTAAAATGTTCAAATTCATCCAGTGAAGTTTGCGTTATATTGCAAATATGACATTTTATTTATTTGTTTGTTTGTTTTTATCCATGGTGAGTGCAGTCGTCACCTCATCACACCTAGCATAAAATTGCTAGATAAATAAATGAACAAATTTTAACAGGAGGCTATAAACTTTACAACATGACTCATTTCACATGTGAAGAACTTACGTGACATTTTGAATGAACAAATTCGTGAAAAAAAATCTTTCATTATATAAATACTGTATACTTTTATAGTATAATATAGAACATTTGAAAGAATTAATTCATTCATTCATAAAAAAAAATTCAGAAAATTCCATCAAATATACCGAGGAACATGTCGACCTCTCGGTCCTCGTCCGTCTGACTCCTGCACAAAATGGATATTTATGAAAATGATAACAATAAATAAACAAACCATTATGTTCAACATCGATACTGAATGAGTGACAGAGTGGTAAAGTTTTATTAAATACCTCCCGGTGTTTTTGTGCTCCTCGAACGCTGAATCTCTCTTTGTAAAGAAATTCATTCGTGAGATATTTTCGCTCTGTTTCACGAGCGGCTGCTTCACTGAGGTGACGGAAAATTCCGGACACGCTCTCTGTCAGGTAAATATAAACAATTTATAATAGCTTTAGTCACGTTTGTATTTTCAAAGACATGAAATGTGTGAGGATGAGGATGTAGAGTTACTGTAAGCACAACAAAACTGATTATTTTCCTCTTACAGCGTTTTATTGCTTTTACACCGCACCGATTTCCCAACTGTTACACTTTACTGTTGCTGAACATCGGTGGTAAACCCCTCTGTCCTGAAAACTTAAACTTACAGCTTTATCCCTGACTGTTACAAAGCGCTGACACTGGAGACTCCTTCCATACACGTTAAATAACGTTCAACCTGTTTGTCCTTACAGAAAACTTCACATAAATGGGCTGTTACTATAGAAACGATAACCTAGCTTCATTACTATCAGAGCTGGTGTTATAGAAAATGAATCAACATCTCCTCTTCTGACCAATCATAATCCAGCTTTTCTGTGAAATATAAAAAGTATAATAAATGTGTGACATTTATGAGCGAAATGCCATATTTGAGCGGGAATACGGTAAAATGCAAGTGCACCGTGATGTCATCAAAGATCAGAGGCTGTTTAGAGACGGAGCAACGTCTCAGCACTTTGGTGGAAGATTGCTGACTAAGAAGAATTTTGTTCTTTGGGTAAATAATGCTCAATAACGGGTCACAATCTAACTAAGGACACGAGCTAGCAAGGTCATACAATACCCAGATGCAAACTTTATTAATTTATTTATTTTAAATTGCTATAAAAATTGTTTTTTTTAAAACGCAGTAGCTAAATAGAGTGTTCATCAGCTGAGGTGTGTTATATCAGATAAAAACACATGTACTAAAGTGTACCTTTGTAGTAAAAGTCATTTTTGCTGTATTTTGCAGCGGCAGAGCTGCACCTCCAACCCTGAAAATAAAAATGAAAATATGATTCACTCTTAAAAACTGAACACAATATGGTACAAATACAAGTGTTAAATCTGACCTTGATGGTGTCTGAGGTCTCAGTGGTCCTGGTTTAGCTTCCACACAGACAGGAGGGCCTTAAATAATTGCGAAGCATAATTGTGAAAAAACTAAACAAAACAAAAAATTTCTTTATTTATATACAAATACAAAAATTAACACTGATTTTTTTTTTTTTTTTTTTACAAATCTGTAAATTCTAACATTTAAAAATTGTAAGATTCAAATCAGCACAAAACTTGAACATTTTCTAAAAAGAAATGAATGAAAATATTATAAAATGATACCACCTTTTTTTTAAGAGAAATTTTAAATCATCTCTTTTTAAAATGGTTTACTTCTATCTTCGTGGTTTAACTTTCATATTTTATGACTAACTGCATCAGTAAATTTAGTACCTTAGTATAGTTTTTGCATTTTAGTGTAATTTTACACCTACCAAATATTTTTACATCTTGTCTTATCTTCACTTTGTAGCACTTTGAGATTTGTCTCGGATGAAAAGTGCGGCATAAGTAAAATGTTTTCTTCTTTTTTCCTTTGAATTATTATTATTATTATTATTATTATTATTATTATTATTATATCAGAAAAGTGTATTGCGACATAATTGATCACAATATCGATATTATATCCTCAAACTGCTCAGCGCTAATCCCCACACATCATGCTATTATTTTACTAATTGACCGTATATATTTATTCATTGTTTGTTTGTTTGTTTGTTTGAACATTTGCTGTTAAATGGCTAATAATTGTGAATATACTCAGTTATTTCTGGGATTTAAAACTCATGATCTTTCAGCAAAAGGGTCGAACTTCTATTCAAACCTGATAATAAATATAAATGTGAAAACAAGACAGCAAAAGTTTGTAATGATTAAAAAAAAGTTCACGATCTCTGAGATCATCAATACCGATGATATCGTCATATCAGCCAGCCCCTGTGTTGTAACCGATATTTTAATTACAAATCTGTTCAAACCAAATAAATCCAATAAAAAACGAAGCACCTGCAGTTTGAGCAGAGCCACGCCCCTGATGGAACAAATCCTCACAAGCTGTCATGAAGTTATCGTCACTGAAATCGTCCCAGTCGTCTAGCGCCAGGTCAAAGTTGACTTTGAGGAAGTCGGATGGAAAGCCGTTGTCGGTGCTGAGATCTGCGTGTGAAATGTGAGCTGTGGCTTCACCAGGAGGCATTCTGCTCAGAGCTCTGTTTGTGGCTTCTCTGCTCATGGAAGCATCTAGAACGAAGGGCATGGGTTAGCTCGTCAGCTTTTGGATTGCGAACGTTTCATGTTTACTGATCTGGCTGAGTTTCCATCATTAAGGATCATCACTAAAGGGTCGAGCGAGCATTACATTGAATGCTCTCTCTCTCCCAGACTTTTGTGATGCTTCATGAGTACAATGACACGCATGTGCAATTTCAATAAACGATAATAACTAAAACAAAACACTTACTGTGGAATGTAGTGTTGGCGTTAGTCTTGAAGGCCTGTTCCTCCACTGCGTCATCCATTTCAGAATAAAAATCTTCAGTGTTCTCGTTGTACTCTGCAGGTTGGTTAGGATGAACGGTGCATCATGGTGGAGCAACAAAAAACAGGCTACTGACAAAGTCTTAAGAGCAAACTCTTGTTTCTTTATCATTTGCTACTTTACATTTGCTGGCCAGGTATGTCCTGTTAAATGGATTGTTTAAAGAATCAATAGCTCTGAATGTCTACTCTCGGTTTGAGCCCTGGGTTTCAGCTATGAATACTGCATTTGCTGTTAAAAAGGATAAACCGACATGAAGACTAGAGAGCTGTCTATGGGAGAAAAGCAAGCCATTTTGATGCTAAGAAAAGAGGGACAATCAGAGGCATTGCGCAAACATTGGGTATAGTCAATAGAACAATCTGGAATGTCCTGAAAAATAAAGAAACCACTGCTGTACCGAGCAACCCGACACTGAATGAGTCAGCCAAGTAAAACAGTAGCAGCTGATGGCAGAAAAGTGTGAGAAATTGTGACAAGAAACCCCAAAACAGTTAGTGACATCACCAACAACCTCCACAGGGCAGGGGTAAAGTTCTCACAATCCACCATTGGAAGAAGACTTTGAGAGCAGAAATATTGAGGCCATACCACAAGATGCAAACCACTCATCAGGGGTAAGAATCAGAAAGCCAGACTGGAAATCACAAAGAAATACAGAGACGATCCACAAAAGTTCTGGAACCAAGATGGGAAGGCCAAAGTGTGGAGAAAGAAAAGATCTGCTCATGATCCAAAACATACAAGCTCATCTGTGAAACATGGTGGAGGTAGTGTCATGGCATGGGCTTGCATGGCTGCTTCTAGAACATTCTCACTAATCTTTATTGATGATGGAACTCATGATGGTAGCAGCAGAATGAATTCAGAAGTGTACAGGAACACTTTTTTGTTTTTTTGTCTCACAGTTTACAGTGAAACATGTCCAAATTAATCTGGAGGAACTTCATCATGCAGCAAAGGATTTCATCAGTGGGAAAAGTGGAAGGTTATAGATGGGTCAAGTCAATCAGCTTAACTCATTTAAGCGTACAATTGAGCAAGGCATATACAGCCAAATATTACGTGATATTTACTTTCATTTATATCAAGAGTTATCTGTTCCTATACTTTTGCTCACATGAAATTTGGGTGGTCTGGTACAAAAGGTTCTATGTTGTAAGTGCTTGCTTCAATCGGCTGAAACACTTTATAGGTCCACCACTGGATGACCCCTAATTATGCACCACATGCAAAGAGTCTGAGGTAAAACTACAGGGTCAGAGCTTTAGAGTTACAGCTCCACCAGCTGGACAAAAAGCTCATCTTCTTATTTTATTTCTCACTCTTTGAAACACTGAGTTCATATTGCGTCTTTAAACATACACGCTTACCATCAAGACGTGGCTCAAAAAACGCCTGCTGTTGAGGTGTAGGAAGACATCTCTGAATCCTACAGGGGGAAAAAAAACATCAAAACAAGCAACAAAATGTTCAATATTAAAATATTTTGCTTGCATTGCTACAGTGGTGTTCAATAGAAGGAAAAATTTTCAACAATATCAAACACAAGGTCAGAGCAAGAGCTGCTTTTCTTTTCCAGAATCACAGTAATGAGAAATGCAGGGAAGAAATAGTGTGCAGAACTTCACGAAGGTTTCAAACACTGGACTCAAAAATCCCAGAAGGCAACGCAGCTGCTTGTTTCCCACTGAAGCTAAGCAGGGTTGAGCCTGGCCAGTACCTGGATGGGAGACCTCCTGGGAAAACTAAGGTTGCTAATGGAAGTGATATTAGTGAGGCCAGCAGGGGGCGTTCACCCTGTGGTCTGTGACAGGGACACTTATACTGTAAAAACAGGAGTGTCTTTCGGATGAGACATTAAACTGAGGTCCTGAATCTCTGTGGTCTTTAAAAATCCCAGGACACTTTTTCGTAAAAGAGAATAACCCCGGTGTCCTGGCAAAATTCCCCCATTAGCCCCCAAATAATTTCCATCTCTGAATTGGCCACATCACTCTCTCCTCTCCACTAATAGCTGGTGTGTAGTGGACATTCTGGCGCAATATGGCTGCAGTCGCATCATCCAGGTGGATGCTACACACCAGTGGTGGTTGAAGAGATCCCCTTCATCCCATGTAAATCGATTTGAGTGTCCAGAAAAGCGCTATATAAATGTAACTGTAACTAACTAACTTGGTTAGTAATCGATCTACGATATGATGTTGATGGCGATATTAGCATGAAAGCTTCGTACAGATGAGGACGTCAGAGAGCTGGACATACTAAAGGACTAAAGCCCCGCTGCATCGCTCTCGCTCGACAGAGATGAAGCGAGGACTAATGCTGCATTCGATGGATACATTTTTTGGCTCCTGGGCATTTGAGCTGCAAAGTGTGGGTAAAACATGGACGCCTCCATGTTTGAATTTTGCTAGCAACAAGCTAGCCTGCTAACTGTGATGTGTGATGGATATTTATTTAAGATTCAGATTTAACCAGTGATCATGCCTGTATATTGACTGATCTAAAGCCAGTAGAACTCATTTAAAGGTAAGCAGTGCTACTTTGCTTACTGTGAGCGGCCATGTTGATTTGATGTCACTCACGGAACTCTGGGTTGAGTTCCGTGAGTTCCAGAGTAGGAATTCCCAGACGAGTGGGATTAATCACTCGTCAGCAGGGAGTCGAATGGCATTGTGCGTAATGTAGGATACCATTAACCAATAGATCAACATGTCGATGAAAGAAGTTTGAAAGAAATAATAATTTTAAAAAAAATTCTGAATGTCACTATAAAACAAATCTTGGATTCCACTGAAGATCAGGTGTGAGATATAAAGATTAATATACAAGTTGTTCAGGGAGGAGTTTTTAAATCACGGATACCGTGTAGCAGCAGGCACTGGTTCTTTCGGTGTGTAGGAGAACTGCTGCATGTTGATGTTCTCTGCCTCACTTTTCATCCTCATCTGTAGGAAAACATGCAATTTACTAAAACTAATGATATGTAAAGTCAAACAGAACTGAGATCCATGTGTTTGTGGATTGAGTGCTCTGATTAATACACACTTTCGCTATGTATAAGTGTGTGTGTGTGTGTGTGTGTACACATACACACACACATATATATCAATATATCAGGAGAATATTGAGTGTTATTTTGTTAAATGGCAGTTAAACAGAGTACGAATTACCGGAATGCCCATATTTGGACGCTGTGAAGAAACAGTTTTTTAATGTTGTTTTTTCCCAACCATGGGTAAATAATTTTTTAAACATATCTTTAGCAAGGATCCAGATCATTCTGGAGCTACACTGTTAAATGAAAAAACATCATTCAAATTATTATTAAATAATAAGGATTAACTGAACAAAATGTTATATTAGTGTTGAATAAATTATGAAATAATACTAATAGTTCTTGTTGGTGCAGTCAGGATTTTAGACCTGATTGGAGAATTTAACAGCCTTAAAACTATAGACTATAGATATATGATAGTAAGGAGGACATTTTGACCTTCAAGCGCTTGACCGGGGTCTCCATGAGTTTATCGTTCCTCAGCTTTAGATCTTGGAGATATGATGAGAAAGTGGGATCCTGACTCACGAGCCTTTTCTGGACACCAAATTTGCCTGAAGTGAGAGAAGTCAATTGGTTTGGAATATTGATAACCGAATTTCATTTTAGTAATCAAAAATCCACTTGTTCTGGTACTCACAGCATTCATGACCACAGAGCTGCTTGTTTTTACAAAAGTGGTTACACTGCCGTTTGCTGGGATTGATCTGAGCGCGATCTGCAGTGAGCACAGAATAGTTTTGAATAGTTTATAGAAGACTGTCTTAGAACACATGGTAACATGCTACTGATGCTACACAAACACAACATACTGCAGTGCCTCACCTGTCCACCAGATGGCAATAAGAAAATATTAAGTCTAAGGTTTAATCTGAACTGCAACAGCCTGCTGAGTGTGTTCTGATACAGATATTACACATGTTGTATATGAGGAAACGGTACGGTATGTGTCTGTAAGATCAGCACATGTGTGTATTGCCTGTTTTGAACCGATCTCTCTGCACAGTAGCTCGTGCTGCGGGAGATTTCTCTGTGCTGGTGTTTCTCTGTGGGCTTTCTCTCGTGTTTCTCATAAACGCTGGACTCTCTGCTCCATATGATGCAGCTCTAAACGTCTTTGCTCCTGAGTAGAAGGCACTGAATTTCTGTTGGATATCCAGACCAACTGGACAACATCAACACACACACACACATTACATCCATCACCACGAAGCTGATTAATGAGCGTCGTGTAAATGTGTAGAAGAGCGACTGAACCACACACACACACACCGTACTCAGAGCTGATTAAATTGATGCTGATCTCATCTCCGCTAGGCGTTCTCGTCACCTCGATCCTCCTCGACCAGCTTCCAGACTTCAGCAGTAAACCGTCTCTGCTCAGTGAAACATTAATGTCTCTATTATATTATATTTATATATTAAAAAGGCCTCTTAGCGAAAAAAGATGAAGGACTGTGCCTCTCACGAGATCTTCTGCTGGAAGACGACGCTGTTGTCACAGTCTCCGATTATGAGCGTGATATAATGATAGTCCGGCGCAGTCCTTTTCAACATCCGCTCCTCGAAGTTCTTCAAGTTTACTGTGATAACGATCTCTGCGGTGGAGACACTGTAACGGGGAAGCTTAAAAAAGAAAAAAAAAACAATTCTGTTTTTCTAAGCAGGAGACATGGCCTCTGTGTCTGTCAGTAAACTGAGTTTGGTCACTATGCCCATCTGTCATAATGAAGGAGCCCTCTCTGTTCTAAGCTCTATTGAAGGAGGCGTGGCCTCTCTGTAAGCTCTGATTAAGGAGGCGTGACCTCTGTGTTTGTAAGATCTAATGAAGGTGGAGTGGTCTCTATGTTTGTAAGCTCTAATGAAGGAGGTGTGGCCTCGGTGTATGCAAGCTCTAATGATCAAGGTATGGCTTCTGTGCATATCAGTCATATAAATTAAAGGAGGTGTGACCCACACCTAAGAAGGTGTGGCCTCAGTGTGGGTGTGTCAATTCCAGTAAAGGGGGTGTGGTCTCAGTTTGTGTGTGTGTGTGTGTGAATTCCAGTAAAGGAGGTGTGGCCTCAGTGTGTGTGTGTGTGTCGATCCCAGTAAAGGAGGTGTGGCCTAAGTGTGTGTGTGTCAATCCCAGTAAAAGAGGTGTGGTCTATGTGCCTGTCAGTACCTGGAAAGGAGGCGTGGTCTCTGTCTAAAAGGGTGTGGTCTCTAAGTCTGTTAATCCTGGTAATTCAATTCAATGAGCTTTTTGTCGTTACCATTAGAGCAGTTACAGTACCGCCAAAGCATTAATGTGACAATACAGTGTATACAAATATAGCAGTTTAAAAAACAAATCTTATCATTTCTGTTCATCAAATCATTTGATGAGATACACAACCCCTACAGGCATTATTAAAATGAGTGTAAATGTCTATCATTAAATTTGTCCCAATCCATTGGAAATGTTCACTTATATGAGTTGATGTTAAAAACTATAAAGAAATATCTGTTACCTGCTCCAGACTAACTTCGTATTTCGGGAGTCTGCTGACGGCTTCTTTAATCTGGTTTCCAAACGGAGGGTGTCGGTTCACGATCTAGATGAAAACAGATCATTTATACATTTATGAGGACTGAGACGTTAGATATGTGTTTAGAGGAGACGGCAATATATATATTTAATGATGTTTAGTGATGTTTAGCGATGCTTAGTGACGGTCTGTGATGGTTAGTCTGTACCAGCTCCAGTTCTCGAGCATTGATGGCTTCAATTTTGCTGAATGAAGTCAGTCCTGCATTCACCATTGCATTAGCCAAAGATAACCCTAGAACACAAAATATTTACTGAATATTTAACTGCAAGATGTGCTCTACGATGTCACACACTCCAAAGGGTATGTCTGAAGCATCTAAGCTGTCTGTCTCACATAACTGAAGCACTTCCATTTGAACCCACACCAATTCAGTGACACATGATTCATCTGATTCACCAACAACCATCTATAACCATCTACCAACTTGCATAATGTCCATCCAAACATTTTCACCATCCATCCAACAAGACAATTCTCTATCTACCCATGCATCCAGCTAGTTCTCCATCTCTCCATTTTTTAAATCTATCCATTTAACCATCCAACCTTCATGTCATTCTATAGATCTTTAATTGGATTTAGGTCAGGGCTTTGACTAGGCCACTACAGAACATTCATCTTGTTGCTACCCATCCACTCCATGGTAGCTTTGTCCTTATGCTTGGGGTCATTGTCCTATTGGAATATGGATTTCCGACCCATATTCAGACATTTTGCAGATTTCATCAGGTTCTTCTGCAGAATTTCCCTGTACTTGACTCCATCCAGCCTCCCCTCAATAATGACTGCAGTCCCTGCAGATGAGAAACATCTCCACAACGTCATGCTTCCACGACCATGTTTCACAGTCAGAATGGTGTTGTTTTTGTGATGAACCATGTCGGCATTCATGCAAAAATTTTCTAATTTGGTTTCATCTGTTAGTTTGTTGCAGGATCCCCAAGGTGTCTTCAGACGTTCGGCAGATTCCATCAGGTTTTTCTACAGAATTATCCTGAACTTTTTTCCATCCATCCTCCTCTCAATCATGGCAAGTTCTCCAGTCCCTGAAAATGAGATACTTCCTCACAACATTTTCATACAGACCAAATGTGTGCATTAACTTTGGCATTGTTGTGTGGTGCACATGTGCTCCTCTGTTGGCTCTAAAATCCTGCAGGTCTTTCAAAGTTGCCATTTGGTTCCTGGTGGCCTCATGACCAAGTGTCCTCTTTCACCAATTTTGATTAATGGCCAGATTTTGGCGGACTGTGGGTGGTGTCATGCAATTTCCACTTTTTAATGATGGACTTAACAGCATTCCGCAGTATCCTCAAAGCCAGGAAAACTTTTTATATCCCTCACCTGACGTGTACCTATCCGCAACTTCGTCATGGAGTTGTTTTAGGAGGTCTTTAGAGCCCATCTTTTGTGTGGATCTTTCACAGAGTCTTAGAAAAAATGAAGTGACTATGTGACATTGAAGGCTATTGGTTGACCTTGAAGATCCTTGGTTATTTCTCTATCCGTCCATCCATCCATCCATCATCCATCTGTCATCCATCCATTAACTTATTTATGCACCTGTTTATCTATCTATATAACTATAAATGCCCCAATTTTCTGTCTTTCTATCGATCCATCTACTGATTCCTCCATCCATCCACAATTCTATTTTCTAAAGTGTTTATATGATTATCTCACCAATCCTGTCCAGTTGTTTGGAGACATAGGGCGAATCCTCCCACAGCTTGGCTCTGAAGCACTTGGCCAGAATCACGGCGTTGAGTTGGGCTGAGAAATTCTTCTTGGAGTGCTGAGTGAGAAACTCCACCAGGCCTGGCACAGAGCACACGAAACACAACACGGTTCCAACACTCGATCACGGCGCCCTATCGATTCGACATTGACAAGTCTGAGGCAATTTAAATGCATTATTATAGTATTCATTAAAGACATGATCACACTGCAGTTTCAACAAAGGGCAGGTTACATTTGCTAAGTCTGATTCCACTCCTGAAAATCTTCCCAGTGTCTTGTGTGAGTCCAAATTCCTGAATCGGTATGCAGCCCAGCTGAGCCTGAATCAAACTGGTGAGAAGGGAATCAACAAAAAATAATAAAACAAAACAAAACGTACAACATCAGAAATAAATTAGTACTTAAGTAGTATAAAAAGTCAGTTCATTGCATAACTGCTTGCACCTTTTAATGCAGAGGCGATGTCTACAAAGGTTGCATAAAGATGAAAGCCATCTTCACTTACAAAAATGCTCACATACTCTCTGTGGATTCATTCAGGTTGTAGCATAGATGTATGCCAGTACTGCTGGTGGCGCTATTAAAATTTCATGATAATTTCCACAAGAACAGTAAGATGACTGCTGCTTCTCGAAGTCATCCATCTTGAAACGAATCGGCTTGGAAACGACTCGTTTGTAACGACCAGTAACAGACTCTCAGACTGTCACATCGGGGCTTCGCTCGACAATTGAAGTCTCGCTGGATGACGTCTGTTTACTCCGCATGTACAGTGGCACTTGAAAGTTTGTGAACCTTTTAGATTTTTCTACAACCCCAATTCCAAAAATGGGATGCTGTGTAAAATGTCAATAAAAACAGAATGTTATTCACAATAGAATATAGAAAACATATCACATGTTTAAACTGAGGACATGCACCGTTTAAAAAAAAAAAAAAAAAAAGGTAATTTTGAATTTGATGGCCACAACTCGTCTCAAAAAAGTTTGGAGACTCTACATCTCTAAGATCCAATTTTTATACCCAATCATGTTACTGACCTTTTGCTAATTAACCCCCAGCTGCTTCTTTTTAGTAACATTTACTTTTCCAGCCTTTTGTTGCTCCAGTACCAACTTTTTAAAGGCGTGTTGTGGCCATCCAATTCAAAATGACCTTATTTTGACCTGAAAATGCTACATTTCCTCACTTTAAACATTTGATGTTCTATTGTGAATAACATATGGTTTTATGAGATATGCAATTCATTGCATTCTGTTTTTATTTACATTTATTTACTTTTTACACAGCGTCCTTTTTTGGAATTGGGGTTGTATATATGGGCATCATGTTGCTAACAATCGTTTACAACAATGGCTTTTAATGGTGGTATCATTAGAAGATGAGGAAATATTCCAAATAATGTGCATTTTATGTTTTCAACAAGCACAGCATCCATGGATGTGAACCTCTGGAAAATATGAAATGCTGAAACACTTCATCTCGCTGTGTTTAATTATCATCCCTGGATGAATTTTAGTTGTAATGGAAATTTTTGATTTTTAAAATATGAACACACCAACTGGACTCACACGTTTGTGGTTGTTATGGACACTAAACCTCACTCCATGCACTGGATCGGATTATACATAACGTTCACATGTAATCGGATTCATATAAACAGCTTTCTCGGAATCCGCAACCGGAATGAATTCGTTCAGATCGGTGAAAATTATAAATCATAAATGTAACTGAAATGTCATATTGTCCTTATAGAATAAACAGCAAAGGCTGTTCTTAAACAAATGGAGAATTCTGAATCATACCAGTTAACTTTCATGTCATTGCTTTTGATCTTTCCCTCCATCGGATACCTAAAAAACAGATAGAAAGAGTTCGTTTCTGTTTAATGAGTCCGAGAAGCATTATTTCTAAGATTAAGGTATAGAAATATTTGTGCTGACCGGATAGTGACCCTGTTCTTATCCTTGTTCAGCATGTTCAGGGTTCTCTTCTCACTGACTCTTAGCTGGACGTCACTGAACTCCTTCACCTTCGATATTATATCAACCTGACTCAAGCACAGATTAAACGACAGGTCTGGGATTTAAGTGAGATTATATACAATTATATAGTCCTGATATAATAAATGCTATAACTTCCTGACATGTTGGATTAGGGAAGAATAAAATGGCCAATAGCTCACCAGTTCAGACAAGGTTTCTGTACCGGTCACCTTCATAAACTGCTTCACGGTGTCAAACGCAACATAATATCGAGCCATCAGCTTCCCACTCTCTGTGCACAATTAAGAAACCGTTGATTTATCTAATATCTAATAAATACTGTATATAGAGTAGGTGTCAGTTTGAGAAAACCCAGTGAATGCTGCTGAATGGTCGAGGTTTTGACCAAAATTGTTCTTTTGCCTATAACGTACAAATGTTTTAAACATCTGACCATCACACCCATATGTGGCCCTTACGCTGCAGAATTATAGTTTCCCTTCGCTGGAACTAAGAGGACCAAACCTGTTCCCGCATGACACCAAGTGCACAAAAAGTGCAAGCTCCACGAAGACGTGGTGTGTGAGGCTGGAAGAAGGAGGAGGAACTCGAGTGTCATGCACAGAGCCCTGACCTCAGACAGAACACTACAACGTTACAGACAGTGAAGTTTACACCGCAATGTTTACATCAGTCCGATTTGGTGGTCTGTTGAAATCAGTAAAATGCATCTAAAATTGCTTGTGATAAACAAAATCTGAGCTGTAATCTTGTGCATCAACGCACATCTAAATGTTTTAATAATTACATTCCATCGTTTGTTGAATTTATAGCAGATATAACAGATAAACGGGGGCCAACCTTCTCCGTTCAACTACTCCGTTTGGCGATTTTGCCATTGTTCCTTTTTTTTTATTATTATTTAACCTTAATTTAACCAAGGTAGTCAAACAAATCTGTTCTACAAGCCAATATTGGCCAAGAAGGTAGCACAACCCTGAAAACAATACCTCACCTGTAGGCTTGATGTTTATGTCCTCATCCATTGTGATCAAATTGTACGAAGCCAGTGCGTTCAAGTTTCTTAGACAAAGCTCTAAAATACGGCACAAAATTCCAACTGTAAATAAGTCCATCAATCTTTAATCACTGGAGACAAGAAGGTGAGAGATTTGTCAGTCACACCTTGCAGTTTGGTTTCGATTCCACATTTGTCGAGAGTAGGAGAAAAACCTGGAAAGATGCATTCGAACAATTATATTCACAACACGCTAAGTGTAAATTCTATGTGGAATTTGAAACATCCCATATTACCGTAGTGTTTGGGATTCTTCAAAGCTCGAATGTAGAGGAACGTGGAACGAATCCAGTCTAAAGCCATGTTCACGTCAGAGATGGTGTAGAGGACAATCTCGGCATTCAGATGCTCTACCAGGTTTGTATGCAAGCTTAAGACAGTTATGAGACAATAACAGATTAAAGATCAATACAGAACAAATAAATGATTTATGTGAAGAATCAGAATATCTGTGAGCATGTGATTGTGTCTGAATATATGTTTTTTTTTTTCTTTAGACCATCCACAGCAGGCGAGTTGCATCTTCTGTGGCTTTTTTTTCTAATGATCACGGATAGAAGTAGAACCACCACGACAAACAGATGGTCCAAGTGTGGCCGTACCTGCTCTCTATGGTCTCTGAACCACTCACTAACTGCAGGTACTTGTCTCTAGTCTGAGATCGAGTCATGATCACAGCAGTGGCTGATGTGTCAAACTAAAATAATAAAAACAACAACGAGGATAAAAGGTTATGAGCACTAGTATTGTGTCCCAGAGTAATCAGATTATTATTATTACTATTTCTAAATATACACTTAAAAAGTTTGTGAATTATTCAACAGCTATAAACAGTTACAATAACTATGAATAAAAACAAACAAACGTAACGTAAGTACGTAACGTAATGTAATGTGATGTGAGGTTAGGTTCAGGACCTGTGGTCTGCCCGCTCTACCAATCATCTGCAGCATGTCGGCTTCGCTGTACTCCTCACACGCTCCGCCCACGTAGTGCATGGTGGATTTGATCACCACCAGGTGAGCTGGCAGGTTTACACCCATCGCCAAAGTGCTGGTAGTGACTGAGAAACATTTATTTACACATTATACAAATAAATAAAGATATTAGTTACACATTTTATTAAATACTTAAGGAATAAAACACTATGTACCAAGCTGTTATAGGAAACTAATCAACTTCGGGGTGTGATGAACGAAGTGGAGTCACTGTTACCCCTCTGAAGTTGACTCATTTCCTCTAAAGTGTTTTATTGCTTTTACACCTTAGCGAGTTGACAGCGATTTGTATTTTGTTATTAATTAATTAATGACAATTTTTTATCTGTTTATAGTTGCATTCCACATACAAGTTAATACACGGTCTCGCTTAAAGCTTTCTTACAGCAGCTTTTTTTTCTGACGCTGGAGACTCCGTCCACGAATGTGAAATAAACGTCTCCTTACAGGAAACTTCACCTTATCAACCGTTACACGCATTTTTAAAAATAAAATCAGTTTATAAGGAGCGTCCACCATGCTAGGCCATCCCTGTGAACGAGCCGTTACCGTGGAAACGTTAACATTTTTTTTTTCATGTTTCATTTTTATTGAACATTTCTGCTGAACATTTCTACAGAACATTTCTACATTTCTACAATTTTTGCTAAACCAGTTCTGCTAAACATTTCTGCATAACGTTTCTTTTTTATTAAACATTTCTGATGAACATTTCTGTTGAACTGCTAAGCCTATCTAAATCGCCTTTTCTGTTCTGTCCTCCCCACCCTTTCCCAAAAATACAAAATTAGCAACAGCAGCAAATATTCACAGATTTTTTTCTTTTTATACAAAGAAAAACAAAATTGAACCCACAACTGTTGGTATTTGAATGAGCGCATTAATAAGTCTGATCTGCTGTTTTTTTTATTATTATTAATTAACAAGTTCTAACCAATCAGAATTGAGAATTTATAAGTGCCGTGGTAGACGATGTCATCTACTTTATAAGTGCTCATAAATGTATGGTATATAGGTGCAGCTCAAAAAATGTGAACATCGTGGAAAGGTTCATTTTTTCAGTAATGTAATTCAAAAAGTGGAGCTCGTCAGTAGATGGAAGCATGCAGTTCTCTAAAATCTCCTGGTAGACACTGCATCGACTCTCGACTTGAAAAAACACAGTGGACCGACACCAGCAGATGTCATGGCACCCCAAATCATCACTGACTGTGGATACTTCACACATCGTCTCCACTCTTCCTCCAGACTATGGGACCTTGATTTCCAAATTAAATGCAACATTTACTTTCATCTTCCCCATGATTGTGGTAGTGTACTGAACCAGACTGACAGATTAAAGGTTCAGGAAACCCTTGCAGGTCTTTTGAGTTAATTAGCTGATTAGAGTCTTCTCAGGTCGACATTTCTGTATTATAAATTCTTTCTTCTTATATTTTGAGGTACTGGATTTTTGATTTCCGTTAGCTGTAAGCCGTAATCATCGAGCTTAAAACAAAAAGGGAAATCTTTCACTTTATGTTTAATGAATCTAGAATATATGAAAGTTCCACTTTTTAAATAAAATTATGGGAAAAAATGAACTTTTCCATGATATAAAAAATTTTTGAGATGCACCTGTGTATCTGGAGCAAGGCAAGAAAACACTGTGGTTAAGTGAAAGCTGCACTCACAGAGGACGGGCAAGTCGCCGAATGTAAACGCATCTTCGACCAGTTTCCTGTCCGACACACTGACACCAGCGTGGTGATACCCCACGCCACACATTATTAGATCTTAACGAGGGCAGATGTGAAAGAAAATTTGCATCAGTGCACAGAACACACACACACACACAAATGTTTACCTCTTTGAAAATATCAAGGTATGCATTACAAATACATACCTCTGAGTTTGGTATCGAGAATAGAGTTGGCATATTTCATCAGCCTATCAGGGAATAAAGTGATTTATACTAACTACGGATCTACTGTATATAAAATGACATGTAAGAAAGAACGTGTGAGAAAGTAAACGCACCTCTGTCTGTGATCAATACTCATAATGAATCTGGTGTCCTTGGCGAGCACAGCAGCAGACTGTTGAACTCCTTTCCTCGTGGAACAAAACTTTGAGGCGCACATATAAAAAATTATTTCACACCACAGCGCTGTTAAATTCTGGATTCTGATTGGTCAGAAGAATGTGATTAATTCTATAACAGCGCCTTCGAATCACAGGTTTATATTATATTAATACACTTGTTCTGATACGTTATCATTTCCATAGTAACATTCCATGGCACATTGACAGGGACTTGAGTAATCGTCGATATGGTGTTATGTTTGCTGTAAGGAGTCTCCAGTGTCAGTGCTACAGTGGGTAATGTGTGGAAACAATAAAGTGATAACGGAAGATTCGATTTCTCTCACCACCAGCGTGGGTTTCTGGTCGGAGTAGGTCTGAATGATGCTGGCCATCTTGTAGTTGAGAGAGAGGTCGAATTTGAATTCGTTCTGGTTGTTTGCACACGGAAATCCCAACACCACTTTCCTCAGTTTCACCGGCCTGTGGCTCTCGTCCATCTTCAGACAAGCGGCTGGACCCGATTCGTCCGACAGCCACTCGGATATCTGCGCCATTGGTCCATCGTTACTACCACGCTCATTAATAAACCATCGTTTATACTACTTTACAGCACACAGCACACGTGCACCGCAGTCAGCTTGTTATGCTACACATTTATTTTTTTTAAATTAAAAAAAAAAAAAAAAAGGAAGAAAAGAATACACTTTGGAAATATTCTTTACTTTATGATTTGCTGGAGTTTATAAAAAAATAACAAGTTCACACAATTTATTTAGGCGTATTGGATTGTATTATACAGTATCATTTATTTATCTATCTGTGTGTCTTTCAGTGTCTCTGCCTGTCCATTCATCCATATATCTATTTCTATTCATCCATCTATCATTCTGCTTGTCTATCCAAGCTAACATTGATCTTTCATCCATCTATCTATCGGTCTGTTTGTCTACCCATCCTTCAACCTACCTCTTATCCATATCTATCTATCTATCTATCTATCTATCTATCTATCTATCTATCTATCTATCTATCTATCTATCTATCTATCTATCTATCTATCTATCTATCTATCTATCTATCTATCTATCTATCTATCTATCTATCTATCTATCTATCTATCTATCTATCGTTCATCTTTGTCTGTCTCTGTCCATCCATCCATCCATCTATCCCTCCACCCTTCAAGTGTTGACCCTGCGTACATCCTGTAGGTTTGGGATGGTGGCTGAGACTGCTACAAATCTCATGCAGGTCTTTGACTGTGGATCTTCAGCTATGCGGTACGACTGCATGGTCTTCATTCTGCTGACCACGACCTCCAGAGTCGCTCCTCGGGTCACATCTTTCACCACATGGATCTAAAACACATCGCGAAATCATGGAGAGGGATTAAAACTCTGAATCCCTGCCAGTGTTACCGCAATGACTGCAGTGGTAAAATGTAAACGCTGCAGACCTCGTCGATCAGAAAGAGCCGGACCGAGTGCAGTAAAGCGTTATCTCGCCACTTCCTCGTCATACTGTCCCACTTTTCCTTCACAGAAGAACCATGTAGCGTTAATGAAGCACATGCTGTCAGGGTTTTTGTTTGGAAATAAAACTCATAAGCATTAAATTACTGGTGTTGTCATGATAAGATGGGCATCCTGGATTTCAAAATAGTCGTCGATCTCGGTGTCTCCTGTCAGCTCTTTGCAGTTCAGTCCCAGTGGCCCGAATTTCTGCTTCCAGTTTTCATAGCGCTGACTGCAAAGAGCCTTTATGGGCGCCACTGAGGGGGAAAGAAGAAAGACAGATGCTTGCTTTTGTATAAATACAATAAATACATACATTTTTGAACATGTTGTGACCCACTGTAAACGGCCTTGACATCATGCCAAGGTTCCGTTGTCTCCATTAAGATTCGAATGATAGCCAACTCAAACAGCACCGTTTTCCCCGAGCCGGTGGGAGCGCACGCAACAAAGTTCCTGCTGCTGTAAAGAACCTGAAATACAGCAGTAATCAGTTCTAAACAATAATAAGCAGCGTATTATCTGTAAACATAATACAAGAGAATGGAATGAACGATACTGACATCATCCAACGCTTTAGACTGCACGTAGTTGAAGTATGGGAACTCGTTGAAGACGCTCCTGAATTTAACAGCTGTGCAAATATCACTAAAGGAACCTTCACCAACCAGGAGGTGTTTAACACGGTTTACTCATCGGGCAGATTAGTAAAGGATACGGATTTCAGACACGGGACGGAGGATCCCTGGTCCGGATGTGCCTTAAATCATGTGGGGAAAAAAAGATTTGTCCTCCTCATTAGGATGCAGATTTATTAACTTGTAGGGAACTTATATACACTAGTCTGATGTTTGACTTTTATTAAAAGACTAGAATGGTCTCTGTGTACCATGTGACACAAGGACAGAAAAATACACCATGCTTAATTTATCTATCTATCTGTCTATCTATCCATCTGTCCTGCATTTATGTCTATCTATGTGTTTGTCTATCTATCCTCCTTCTTTTTCTATCTATCTTTCATGTTTTTTCTATCTATCTATCTATCTATCTATCTATCTATCTATCTATCTATCTATCTATCTATCTATCTATCTATCTATCTATCTATTATGATACACTGAGTTGACGATGCAGTAGTAAAGAATAGAATGGTCTTATTCACGTGTGATGCCAGGACAAAAAACCACACCACACTTTAATTAGCTATTTAGCTCACTGTATATTTTTTTCATTAGCATTCTCTGTTTTTAAGCCAATTAGTCACTTAAGGTTCTGGGCCTCCAAAACATGGGACTGTGCAACACATTGTAGAGTTCACGTACTTGGTTGGCTACATCATTTAATTAAGATTTGTCTACCAATGTTTGGCTTTTTCCACACACACAATCTAGATAACTTCTTAGTCCATCTGTTGCTCTGAGCAAATTTTATTTGGGTGGTAGTCCACTCTCAGCACAGCAGTGACACTGACATGGTGTGTGTGTGTGTGTGTGTGTGTATCAGACTCTGCATCGTTGGTGGGTTTTTAATCTTGACTAGACCCTCTGTGTATGTTGAGTCCATATCACCTTGTATCTGAACAGGCTTGGGAGTGAGAGGGTGAAAAACAGAGCAGTGTTGTTGCGGACTGCTGCATCCCTCCGTCTGGCCGAACTCTCCGAAAAGGCTACAGGAAGCAGCCACGGCGTGAGGCAGGAGTGGATGCTCCGTCGCCGTAGCGACCGAACTGACACAGCGATAGTTCGATGCTGGAACGGAAACACTGTCGAGCTTCCTCATGGGAGGTTTAAATAACCTGTAGGGTTGAAAGAGTAACACAGAAGGAATAAAACACTTCAGGATGTACGGTTATAGGAAACGAATCAATTTCAGAGTGTTAACTCTAACTATGCTTCATCACACCAACACCTGACACAGTATTTTACTGAAACATCACTACACAATGTTTTTGGATAATAGCTATTTGACCAAAAATAGTTTGGTATAGCGAAATAACCGTGATACACAGAAAGAAAGACAGCACACAGGGAAGATCAAACCTTTTGATCTGAAGATGCATGATTAAATGTTTGAAATCAGTGTTGTAGACAAAGAAAATCATCGTGTTGACGCATTCATTTCTTTCACTAGAAAACTAACATTTTATTTATAAAAAAATATATTTTTTAAAAGAACGACTCTGAGAGAAATATTCCGAAAAGTAGCCGATAAGAGTCCAGCGTAGGTGTGAACTCCTTTAATACTGTTTAAAAAGCATCTCAGAGAAATTCCTCAAGAAATCTGTCGAGAAAACGCCAAGAATGCATTTCTGAAAATTCTAGACAAAAAGGTTGTCTACTTTGAAGATGCTAAAATACTCAATTATTTAGATTTATTTTGGATTTTTTTGATCGCAACATAATTCCAATAATTCCATTTGTGTTACTTCAGAGCTTTGATGACTTTATTATTATTCTAAAATGTGGAGAGAAAACAAAGAATGAGTGTTTCTAAACTTTTGACAGGTAATGTATATTAATATGTATATATTTATTCAATTTTAAAAACGACATTATATTTTTACAGTCATTCCTGTTTATTTTTATAATAAAGTTCAGCGATATTTTTCTTTGAGTGTTATGTTTTCGTTCAGCATCAGTTTTATAAACTATCGATTGATTAATCAGTTATCGGGAGGAACGTACCGCCCAATTTATTTATCGGTATCTGTAACATCCACTATCACTCGACCTCTAGTTACTGTAACATGTAACGTGTAACATCTATGTAAGCTGTTTAAAATTGAAAATGTTTACCGGGTGGTGAGTTTAGCGCCAGCGGGACGAAAATGTCCAATTTCTCCCGAATTCTGCGATGCAGCAGGGAAGCCCTGATGCCTACTGACAGTGGGATGGAATCCAGACACAGATACTTCAGGCCTCCACACTTCAAACACCTGCTGGGCTTCTGCTTCTTCTGTCGGACTTTGGACACACCCTCCTACGCTGACGCCGGGTCTTCGTAAAGGCGTCAGAAACTTATTTGTCTTCTGAGAGTAAGCTTAATTAATAAGGAACGGGTGAGGTTAATTAACACAATAACCAATACTTAAATTAAGACACCAAAAATTGAT
>CM022759.1:28411286-28461286 GCA_012411365.1 Ameiurus melas
TGTATATGTTTTCCCCATATAACTACAACACAAGTTGATTTTTTTTGCAGTCAGACTGCAGGGAAGAACTCATGCGTGATGTAGTGCACATTTCCTGATTCTAAGATTGGTGTAAGACTCCTTTTTGAAGTGTTTCACGGTTTAGCGATTTTGTAGATCCGGGTACGGTAATAATGCAGTATGACAATGCAAATACTGAAAAACACGAATGCAAGGTCAATACAATTCTATGCACTAAAACAGCGTTCGATGTAGACGAATTAAAGACGCTGCAAATGGGATTTACAAAAATGTCAAAAATCCTTACTGTAGCCGCGTTTACATGGACAACGATAATCCACCCTTAATCCGATTAAGACCGTACTCTGATTAAGAAACTACCATGTAAGCAGCAGTTTTTACTTGCCTTAATCTGATTAATGTCGTACTCGAAGTAAGCAATAATCGAATTAAGACAGGTGGGGTACTCCCTGTTTTAGTCGCGTTATGGACGTGTATTACAGACATGTACACACCTTAATCATGCTGTGAACGTCGTGTGGGAGTTTTCATGGCGTTTTGCGAAAGGACACGATCACACACGGCAGTTTTGCGTTTTATGGCGAACAAAAGAGTACTTTCATACTATAGGCCTGTAGTGGGGAAAAATACATGTATCTCGGCTACTATATAGATATTAAGTACGCGGTTTAGGACACAGCCCACAGCTTCAAGCAGTTGTCTATTAGCATGTATAGCATGGCAAATAGTTAACCGCACTTGAAGTGTCCGTAAAATGTTTTCATAAAAACACCTAAAACTGTATACGGTACCATAACGAAGATGAACTGTATGTTAATACGTGAAATTCTGGAGGGACGGCGCAGTGACGTAATGACGCTGGCTGTTAATCTAATTATGTTCTCAAACATGTAAAACGTTTACATGAATGAAGTATTCTAAAAGCGACTCATGTAAACACCTTAATCACATTATCTTACTCCAAGTAAGGTCAATAACTTGTATCAGATGGCAGCTTTCTCTGTGATTGACAGCAACATTTCCATGGCAACATAAACCTGCCTCAGACCGTAGCCCTATTCGCACAGGATTAGCTTTACACATGGAGGTGGGTAATGTAATTATTACCCGAGTGTCTCTGGGATGGTCCGATTAAGTCATGTCGGTATTTCTTACTTCCTGCAAGTATAGAACACGCTGGGTTTCACATAAAATGAGGAGTAATGTGTGTGTGTGTGTGTGTGTGTGTGTGTATATGGCATCTGAATTGATGTGTTGGTAAAAATTGCGTTATATCCTGTGGGAAAAGAGGTTCTGAGCTTTTTCATCGATATAAAGACACTCCAGGGCATGCTTGCTCTTTTCTCTCGTCTGCCACCGAAACCGAGTTTAAAAATGCACCCAAATAAAGGATAGAAGCCGTGTTGGAGAAGCAATGCTTCCATGGGTTTCAGGTAAGTTATTGTGTTCCTAGCACAGGTACAGCCTAAAGACATCGTGATTAAGCGCAGCTTGCGTGGACACGCCCACTATGGCAAGTGCTTATACTAAGAATAAAACCAAAATCCGCTTTTAATTAATTAAATGAGGCGTATGTAATCTGTAGGTGTATGTATGACCCCTATCGTTCAGTCGTTTTCATACTAGGCGTTAGTAGATATTCTGTGCTCCTAAGTGGGACACCGATCATGGGGGTCTGTGAGATCAGGTATGCGGAAGGGGGCGGATAGCACTTTCCTCCATGTGTTTTACGCCGCCCTATGATGTACCATGAGCAGCAGTTTGAAAAGATGCGGTTGACTGGCTTCACGTGTTTCTGAGGAAGCTTGTGACGGCCTTTACTTTCCTGGATTGGTAGCTGTCGTATGATGAGGAGACCTAACTGCTGGGTGCGAATTGGTAACAACTAAATTAAGGAGAAATTGTGGGGAAATTAAAAACCAAAAACCATATGTCCTGGATGATTGGATCATAAGTACAGGGGTGAACGGAGTCCGATGTGTCTGAGACACACTGTGATCCGATCACTCGAATCACATTCGGAAGGAATTTGAACCCGCAACCTTCCGACATCTTATCCAACATCTTTACCACTGCGCTACCACTGCTTATTCCAAGTGAATTAATCAGAATTGCTACAGACATCCTCAGACAACACACTTATTTCTACAAATCTTACTGACAAACTATAATATATTGTTCAGAAGTTTAAAAATTAAAAATCCTAATCCATGTTTTTAATACTGAGCTGTAAAAATCAGACCTTTACACAAAGTCAAAATTACGTATTATAAGTAATGCATGGCTATAGATATGGTCACTGTGTTAGTAGCTAGGACAGGAATCAACAATCAGTCTTTACAGTGCAACCTTCTAGTGCATTATTTAGCAAGTAACTGGTAATTAGCAGACAGTTGCTTAATGAGCCCTAATCTCTAAATAAGTTAACTAGCAACAACTCTAACAATAGGCTAATAAAATAGTCAACAATGGGGTGCTGTGATGAGGATAGTCTCCCTGTGGTTTAGCTGTGCCACTGTCAGAGCTGCTGTTATAGAAAATTAATCAACACCTTCTGACCAATCACAATCCAGAATTCAACAGCAATGTGATATAAATTATGATCATTTAATGTCAGTTGCATGGATCAGATTCTGATCAGTTTCTGTTACTACAGAAAGGTCAAATTTGACCATTCATCCGAATTAAATTCTGCCTTTTTTTCTTCTTCTTTTATCTCCCAGACATAGTCCCAAGGCATGTCTGCTTTGAAGGAGAATACCAAGAAAGAGGAAAATGACAAACAAATCTCTCGTCCTCTAACAAGCAAGCCAGTATTCTCTCCTGAAGGAAGTGTATTAGAAGCATCAATGCAGTGCCCACGTGAGAACATGACACCAAACAGTGACCAAGCAGATCTTCTAAAACACGTTTGTTTTATTGACTCCATCTGTGATGATGGACCTGCCAAAGCTGCCTATGTCAATGGATCAGCTTCACCCACCCTTTCACAAGAAATGTTATTGGACATCTCCAAGTCAATGCACACAGAAAATTCTACCAACACACCCACCATCCAGTTAGAAGACTGCGATCCTCTTCAAAAAGACGAGGAAATGGCCATAAGACAGATGGTAACGGCTGAAGATGTGGAAAACCGGGGCATATGGGGCTTTGATGCTGATTCTCCAGAGAATTCATTGGACAGTTATGACGATGGAGATGATCTTGAGTGGACTCCCCAGAAAGAGTTTATGAAGTTTCTGTTGGACGATCAGGATTGTTCTGAAATGGAGGCAAAAATACCCACTTCTTCGTCTAGACGGAAGCGTAAATTGGACAAGGTGATGATGATAAATCCCACAGAAAACTCAAAAAACCATCACCCTGGAGAGGGCAGTCAAAAAGAAGCAGACCTTGAGTCTAAACAATCCAAAATGCATTCGCCAATATCGAACAAGTCACAGTACTCGAACGGAACAGCAGTGGCCTTCAAACACCTTTTACAGAAACCAGCAAAAATCAGGAAGAATAGTCGAAAGCCTGGATATGTTAGACAAAATCTGTCTCGAGACTCTGGCTCGGAGGAGGAGGATGCATTATTTCCCAGCAATAGCCGTTTTAAGGACAAATCTCATTCACAAGCGCACAAAAAAAACTGTTCGAATCAAAAGCCATTCATATGCAAAGAGTGTGGGAAGGATTTTTATAATCACACCTTGCTTTTGAAACACATAACTGTTCACCAGACAAACAGACAACAATTTGTTGAAGGACTAACAGGAACAGATGAAATAACAAATGAGGGCAAAGACGCAAGGTTACAGTGTCCACAGTGCACTTTCGGAACCAACTGCCCCAATACCTTTGTCCAACATGCAAAAACGCACGAGAAAGACAAGCGGTATTATCCCTGTCAAAAGTGTAACTTCTTGGCAGCGAGTAAACATGATATAATTGCTCATATGCTTAGTAAGCATCCTGTCACTGATGCGCAGTGTACAATAATCAGAAGGCAAGATATACTACAGAGACGAAAAGTTGGTAAGTCGAATAGAAAACCAAAATTGGTAAGGAATCAGAAACCTTTGGACAAAGATTTGTTATTATTACAGGATTCAGAAAATAACAACTGTTCTTCACCCGAGAGCAAAACGCAACAATCCATACGTGCCGAAGACTCGAACGGTCTTTTACAAACGGATAAACCAAAATCAAAAGACGCTGCAGATGATAAATTGGACAAAAGTGAATCGAAACTCGACAAATCGATTCACACACTGCTATCCCGGAAGAGGAATCGTGATTCAAAAAGCAAGTCTACTCCAAACTTTGAGTTTGGCATTAGGACTGGGAGTCCAGACCGTGGTAAATGCTGCAATGATGATTTTCTCAATCCAGACGAGGGATCACCATCCCCTGCCAAGTGCAAGGGGGAACTATTTGCACTAAAGGACAACGACTCAGTTTGCACTCTAAAACCTGATGGTAAGGGTCAAGGATTCCGCTGTAATTATGACTGTTCTAAAGCAGAAACCTCGAGCACTAACTACAAACACGTACCCTCGGCGAAGTCGACTTTAAAGAAGTCCCCTTCCAAAAGAAAAATGTCCACTCCATTCCACAACTTACAAGGTCAAGATATTCTGATTGATTTTCCTAAATGCCGGCAAATCTTCCAGAAAACCTCCAACCTCTACCTTATTAAAAATTGTGATGCTAAAGATGGCGTACATATCAGTAACAACACATTTAGAAACTCGTACGACTCGGGTGACCTCTCCGAGCAAGAGCCAGGTTTGCCACAGACTGTTTCTATCAAAGAAGAATGCATGGAAACAGAAGTGTGCAGTGATCTCAACGAATCGGATTCCATAGTGAAAAATGGGGACTTCAGGTTCGATCTAAAGTCTTGCCCCTATTGCCCGGCTGTGTTTCAGTCAGGGATCGGTCTCTCCAACCATATACGAGGACATCTGCACAGGGTGGGCGTAAGCTATAAAGCACGTCATGTTGTGTCTGTAGCCCAAGTGGCTTCCCAGGATAAAGTGCCTGCTGTTCGGCGAAGGATGGCAGTGATACCTCAAATTAAAACGGGTACGTTTTTCTTTTTTTTTTTCCTCTGTACTTTCTTTACCCTCCAGTTGTCCCATTCACTAAAAGTATGGTCAAGTCCAAGACTTTAGGTTTCCATTTCAAGGATTTATATCCTGTACAGCTGGGCTAAAATGCTGATGCATACCTTACATATCACGCAAAAGAAACTTACTTGCAAAGTCTTTCCCAATGCATGGTAAAAACTGGTGAACTTTTACTGTTCTTGTACTTGCTTACCGTGGTTTCTCAGGGTTTGATCAAGTACAAGACTTGGGGAAATAGACAATGCTTGATAAAATGACTTCGTTTTCCCAAAGTAATATTGCGTTTTAACCTATTCCCTCAGTCGGTCGGTTTTGGTCAAGTCCAAGACCCAGTTAACGAATGGTACAAATTCTGGATTATTGTCTTGAGAATACTCCTAATGCAATAGGACAGGTGTATTTAGCTAAAATTCGTAAAAGGTCCAGCCACCTAAAATTAATTGTTTACAAAGGTTCAGATAAGCAACTAACATGACTAAATGGTGACCTTTTACCTTTGTACTTTTTAATGTGTAACCATTAATGATTAGTTTATGGCTATAAAGAAGACAGTTTGGAGTGATTATGTTCACTTTTCATGTTACCACCTTTGACTAGCGCCACAGACTATGAACCTAAGAGATATCAGTTTTGCGTTTGAAGAGGGGATTCGGGTTTAGGTTGTGAAGAAGGCTTTGCTCGAAATTGATGTTCCAGTTCATCCCAAAGGAGTTCAGTGGGGTTGAGGTCTCTGGTACAGGACACTCGAGTTCTTCCACTCCACACAGGCAATGCACAGGACCATTGTCATGCTGGAACAGGTTTGGGCCTCTTGGTTCCAGTGAAGGGAAAGTGTAACGCTTCAGCATGCAAATTACAATTGTGTGCTTCCAAATTTGGGGAAATAGTTTGGGGAAGAAGCACATACAGATGTGATGGTCCGGTGTAGACATTTAGCATCTTTTACGTATACAAAACTGTTCAATTCAAAGCTCATGACAAAAAAACCAAAACCTCATACCTAATGTCATCTTAATGCTTTGATTAATATGGAAGTTATTTTATTTCTTGTTATAACAGAGGTTGACCTGCCGTTGATCGGGCAGCCTTCAGAGCCGAAATCGGAGCTCACATGCCCACTATGTAGAGAGTGGTTCTACACCAAGACCGGATTATCCAATCACGCTCGGGGCCATCTGAAGAGGCTGGGGAAACCATGCTCTACGTCTACGACCAAATCACCCGTGATTCTCCTGAAGGAACTGATGCGTGACAAGAAGCAGTTCCAGCTTAAATTAAAGGCCCTTAAAAAGAAGTGCCGCTCAAGGAACTCTGCATATCCCTTCAAATTTAGTAACGGTCTCATCATTTCTACGGCGAAAGTGCAGCGTTTTGCACATGGCAACAAACGACACGGACATGTTTCCTCTCGAGCAACGGAGGAAAAGAAAAGGACAGAGAGTAATAAAGATGCAATGAAAGGATCACCATCGAGCGATCTGATAGGAATTCTAAAAAAGAGGAGAGCTCATGAGGAGGCCAAAGTGAAAACCTTGCCCCAAACTGCGAGGAAAGCTCTTCTTGTTAATGCAGATAAAGAGCGTGATCAATCAGCACAACTACCAAACTCAGTATCAGGTATTTGTTTAATGTCTTTTTCTTGTTTTGGAAAATTCAGTGGATTGTTGTTGCTACAGTTTATGCTAATATGTTTAACTATGTTCAAGTTTTTATTAAAAGAACACTACTTTCAGTAGTTATAGTCTAAATATAACCATCCATAGATTTATTTAATCCTTGTTTAATGTACATACAGTATCTCACAAAAGTGAGTACAGCCCTCACATTTTTGTAAATATTTGATTACTGTAATTCTCAGACTATTGAGCGCACCTGAATATAAGCCGCACCCACTAGCTTTAAAAAGAAAAACAATTTTGTACATATATAGGCCGCACTTGTCTATAAGCCGCAGGTGTCCACGTTGTAACTGTCACGATTCGTGACGTAAATGAAGCAGGACGGATGTAAGTGCAGTTAGGACGAGAGCTTTTACTGAAACAGAGGAGAGCAGACTCAAGAAACAAAACATGACCAACTCCATGAACTAAGCTAACTAAACCAACTAACTTAAACATTAACTATGACATGAAATGTGAATATGACTATGAACATGGACATGGTATGGAACAAAGACTCTATATCTATACTCTATAAACCACTTCTACATCTATATTCTAAACTAAGTCTATACAACTCCTAAGCTATACTATCTGCTACTAGGCTATAAGCTATGCTACAAGCTACTAGGCTATAGGCTAGTTAAGGTATGTTATAAGCTAACAAGCCTTGACATGAACTCAACTCCCTTGACATGGACTATGGCTAGGAAAATGAACAAGAACTAAGACACATGGCATGAACAAATAACTATATTTGCTATCTAATTCTAACTCTATATCTAATTACCCACGTTGTGTGTGTCATGGCTCCCTATATATATATATATATATATATGCATGGTAGGTTGATTGGCAGCTGGGTAAATTGTCCGTAGTGTCTGAATGGGTGTGTGAGTGTGTATGTGATTGTGCCCTGCGATGGACTGGCACCCTGTCCAGGGTGTACCCCGCCTTGTGCCCGGTGCTTCCTGGGATAGGCTCCAGGTTCCCTGCGACCCTGAAGCAGGAATAAGCGGTTGAAGGTGGATGGATGGAGATATATATATACACACACACACACACCAGCCATGTTAGCCCGAAGTCCTAACAGCTGCGGGCAATACCAAAATACACGTGACTCGACAACACATGACAAGACTGGGCGGAGACATGACATCACCAATATGCATTTCTTCGTGTGTTTTCCCTGATGAGGGGGTGTGCATGAAGCGCAAAACAACTGATCTGAAGAATGTAGTGTGAGCACTTTAGATTTAATTCAAACAGTTTCATTGGTCCACTGTGACTTGTTGGGTAATTTAATTTGTCCGATGTGACGAGGTTAAATGTTTTGGCGGCATGAAACTCGTTAGCCCGTAAAAATCCATAATTTAGCCACATCGTTGTTTAAGCCTCAGTGTTCAAAGCGTGTGAAAAAAGTAGCGGCTTATAGTCCGGAAATTATGGTATATCTTTTCATGTGACAACACTGAAGAAATGACACTTTGCTACAGTGTAAATTTGCTTTTCCCTCAAAATAACTCAACACACAGCCATTAATGTCTAAACCGCTGGCAAAGTGAAAATGTCCAAATTGGGCCTGATTAGCCATTTTCCCTCCCCGGTGTCATGTGACTTGTTAGTGGTACAAGGTCGCAGGTGTGTTAAATTTGGAGTCCTCGCTCTCACACTCCCTCATACTGGTCACTGGAAGTTCAACATGGTACCTCATGGCAAAGAACTCTCTGAGGATCTGAAAAAATAATTGTTGGTCTACATAAAGATGGCCTAGGCTATAAGAAGATTGCCAAGACCCTGACACTGAGCTGCAGCACGGTGGCCAAGACCATAGAGCAGTTTAACAGGACAGGTTCCACTCAGAACAGGCCTCGCAATGGTCGACCAAAGAAGTTGAGTGCACGTGCTCAGCCTCATATCCAGGGATTGTCTTTGGGAAATAGACGTATGACTGCTGCCAGCATTGCTTCAGAGGTTGAAGGGGTGGGGGGGTCAGCCTGTCAGTGCTCAGACCATACGCCGCACACTGCATCAAATTGGTCTGCATGGCTGTCGTCCCAGAAAGAAGCCTCTTCTAAAGATGATGCACAAGAAAGCCCGCAAACAGTTTGCTGAAGACAAGCAGACTAAGGACATGGATTACTGGAACCATGTCCTGTTGTCTGATGAGACCAAGATAACCTAATTTGTTCAGATGGTATCAAGCGTGTGTGGCGGCAACCAGGTGAGGAATACTAAGACGAGTGTGTCTTGCCTACATTCAAGCATGGTGGTGGGAGTGTCATGGTCTGGGGCTGCATGAGTGCTGCCGGCACTGGGGAGCTACAGTTCATTGAGGGAACCATGAATGCTTACATTTACTGTGACATACTGAAGCAGAGCATGATCCCCTCCCTTCAGAGACTGGGCCACAGGGCAGTATTCCAGCATGATAACGACCCCAAACACACCTCTAAGTCAACCACTGTCTTGCTAAAGAAGGTGAAGGTGATGGACTAAACCTAAACCCTATTGAGCATCTGTGGGGCATCCTCAAAGGAAGGTGGAGGAGAACAAGGTCTCTAACATCCACCAGCTCCGTGATGACGTCATGGAGGAGTGGAAGAGGACTCCAGTGGCAACCTGTGAAGCTCTGGTGAGCTCCATGACCAAGAGGGTTAAGGCAGTGCTGGAAAATAATGGTGTCCACACAAAATATTGACACTTTGGGCCCAATTTGGACATTTACACTTAGGGGTGTACTCACTTTTGTTGCCAGCGGTTTAGACATTAATGGCTGTGTTGAGTTATCTTGAGGGGACAGCACATTTGCACTGTTACACAAGCTGTACACTCACTACTTTACATTGTAGCAAAGTGTCATTTCTTCAGTGTTGTCACATGAAAAGATATCATCAAATATTTACAAAAATGTGAGGGGTGTACTCACTTTTGTGAGATACTGTATGTAAGGAAATCGCATACTAAAGTCGAGCTGTGGTTTTTAGTGGAAATGACATTTGCATTTGTTCATGTAGTGCTTTGATAATCTAAATTTGATGTAAATTTATTTAAATTAGTGTTGCCGAGTTCTACTATGAAACCATGCAGCACCTTTTTAAAGTACCTTTTAAATAGCTTTTACAGGGCATTCTGTGTAATCTTGTGTTACTTCAGTAATATGAACACTAACAAACCCATATACACTACATTGACCTAAAGCTTTTTGCTCTGATTTGTATGCTGAGACCTGAACATTGATTTGTATAGTCAAATTCAACATGACAAAATTTGTTTGCTGTTGCTCTGAGAAACTCAGAACAATAACTGCACAGTACGTGTTTTTACAGGCAAGAAGTTTAGGTTCATTTTCTAGTATATTATACGCCATTGAAATATTTTTAAGTCCAAATTCTTTGCTACGTAACGATAATTAAACAGGGGCCCATGCTAAAGGGGCATGAATTAAATAGTCCACAACTATTAATAATTAATTTATTTAACTGTGAATTTAATTCTGATTTGAATTTGAAAATATCAGAAATAAATTTGTATTCTTGAAATTCTCTTCCTAAGGTTTGAACAAAATATGCGTGCTAAAGTCCATTAATCTGTCTACGATTATTGACTCTGTAATTAATTTCATTCGTATTTTTTCCTACATATGAGAGTATGTGAAGTTTATTCCTGTTACAAAATGTTTTGAAAATGTAAGTGGATATTTTATTCTTGAAATTCAGTACACACAACAAGAAAAGGAAGATCATTTTGTTACAATTACAATGAGCCATGTAGTAACCCAAGATTAAACAAGGTATTCGTATTAAAGTAGATTGAGATTTTACAATTCTTCATTAATTAATCCAGTTTTTTCCTACTTATTTGAATACATGTGTTACAGTATACTATTGGGACTGTACACCTTTAAAATATATATATTTTGACATTTTTGAAAAAGAAAATTTCAGATAATTTTTTTTAAAATTCCACATATGCTCAAGAAGAGAATAAAGATAAAACATAATAAAAGTTTAAGTTCTGTACCGTTTTATTTTCTTATATTCACGATGGGACATTTTGTTCTCTCAATGGACACAACTGAGTGTTTACACTTCCATAAATGTGTTGGTATAATCTTAGTAAAATATCAATAATAGACATTTTAAAGGTAATACGTACCAAATCTCAAAGTTGTATGTGTATTACTTCCTTTGATAGAGCTGTAACGGCCAGACTGGGGTCATGTGACCAATTATATCACAGAATTGAAGGCAATCATTTCACTAGAAGAAATGGACAATTTCAGTACAAAAACCAAAACAAATTTTTGATTTTAATTGAGACAAGAGGGATTCATTTGGATGAACTGTAAACTGTATTTTTTTTTTTTAATTGGCAGAAAAATTAGGTTAAAGTCAAATAGGCAAGAGTAAACACACATTTGTAAAATCTCTGATACTTGAATTTATTTTCTGGAACACAAACAGAAATTAAATTGTTTAACATAATGTCAGACTTTGTCCGTTTGTCTAACCACCGAGTCTTTCTTTGTTACAGAGAAAAATGAACTAAACAGAAAAGTTTGCGTTCACTGTAACGCGACTTTCCATAGCGGAGTTAGCCTCTCCAATCACTTGCGGGCTTATGCACGACGGAAAAAAAATGCACTTTTGGATGGAACAAGTGAGTCATTTTACATGTTTGCGAAATCTTATAGCATTATAACCTGATAATGTAAACCCGAGAATGTAGTTATGCTTTGATTTGTCATTCGCCAGATTGTTCACCTTGAATAAAGACGCGGTAGTGGATCTCTGGCAGTGTTGGGATTTGAACTCGCAAAGACAGAAACTGGAAGATGCGTACATATCTTTAGATTAACAGGATATCTGTAAATCACAGATAATTTTTTTACCTTTAGGAAGTTTTAAGTTTTTTAATAATCACCAATGGTAAATTATTCTGATTACTACTATAATTTTCAAGTGGTAAAATTTTAACTTGAAAATAAACCAAGACCTTGGAATTATAAGGTTCTGTCAAATTTGTTTAATTTCTTATTTTATTTATTTATTTATTCATTATTTATATATATTATTTGTGTAGAAATGGCTTACTTTTATAAATACAGTACAACACATGTTCTAATACACTGTAATACAGTATAATATATCTAGCGTTGTTAAAAATAATAGACTTGTCATTAATTTGTAGAGAATGACTAATTAGCAAGTCTTTGACAGCGGTGTACAGTTTAGAGTCTACATCAGAGTGGATTTATTTATGGCTCAGTGGTAAAGGATGTGCACCTGCCTCTGAAGCTCATGAGTTCTGATCCCAGTGGTTAACGGAAGTGAGTCTGCAGTCAGAGGAGTATAACGCATATGAGCCCCCACACTTCCTCTCTGCCGTTCTCATGTGTGACAAGAAAAATGTCTCGACAACACCGTGGCCTAGTAGTAATGTTTCTGTGGTGTAAGAGGTAACCTGATGACAGAGTAAAGTGATGATTTTTTTTATCCCAATTTGGTGCAAACTCTCCGATTACTTCTTCTATTTACTATTTTTCTTTTCTGGTACGTTGATAGTGTGAATTATTTATGCTTTTGTTTTAATACATAATAACTTGAATATACTACATACATGAGGTGCATTCCTAACAGCCTGCCCACAAAACTGTAGGGATGTTGTAAATTTACCTTAAATTTTAAAAATATATAACTTAATTTCCTGTTAACAGATTTCTGGATTTTTGTTTTGTTTTGTTTTTTGAGAATTTCTTTGAAAATTAGTTGAAGCAAAGTAGAACAATTTAAGCAAAGTGATTTTTGTGCTCTAATTTTCTAAAGAGGACGCAGTAATAACGACAAAATATGTACATTTTATAAAATATACTGCTCAAAAAAAATAAAGGGAACACTTAAACAGCACAATGTAACTCCACGTGTTCCCTTTATTTTTTTGAGCAGTATATATACATAGATGATAATCTTAGATACATTTGTTTGTTCGAGTTGAGTAAAATCCAACAAATATTTGAAATACTATATTTAAAACTGGGATTATTGAGATGTGAGCAAGGTTGTATGCAAGTAATGGTTGTTGAGGAAACAATATAAAATTGAAAGTTTTACATAGATCAACATTTTCAGCATAGATTGACATTTTACAGACATGCATCATGGGTAATACAGTTAAATGACAAGAGAACCTTTTGGACTTGCCACCCAAAAACAAAAAAGACCATTGGGAAGTCAAATGCTGGATCGAATTCTCTACCCTATGTTTTTTTTTTTTAATTCTATTAAGGACCCTCGCTAGACTTTTCACTAGACTAGTGATGTAATACACAATGCTAGGTCCCCTAATGTAAATCTGAGTGCTGGGGCTCCTAATGATGTAAAACAGTATTTGGACCCATAATGACGTAAAACACAGTGCTTTGGCCATAATGACGTAAAAAAGACAAAACGGTGCCTAGACCAATAATGATGTAAATCTCAGTGCTTGGACCCGTAACAATGTAAAACCTAAACTAAACATTTCTCTCACTCATTATTTTTCAGCTTATGACTGTAAAAGGAAGCAGAGGTCACGGTCTGGGTCTAAGAAGAAAACTCATCCGTTGCTACACACCTCTGAGGAGATTTATAGACTCACCTGCAGGTACTGTGGACGATTATGATGATTATTTTAACATGTAAAATAAAATGCCTTCACAGAGAAATAAAGAAGTGTAACGAGTTAAAAAAAAAAATTAAAAAGTATATTAGTGCTGCTAACAGCTAAAACAATCGTTTTTGGAGTTATAATGAATTATTCCGTCAATCTAAGAACATTTATAACCAATTTCCACCTTAAAATCTTATTTTAAATAAGCAGGGAAAAGCCTTTTCTTTCACATTATACAGTTTATAGCTGCTATAACGAGTGAGAAAATGAAATAATTTATTTTTAAAAAGTATGGTGAATTTTTAAAAAAATTTTAATAAGTAAAAATTGTAGCAAACTGCAGTGGTGTAAGAGGAATAAAACACTTGGGGATGTGCTGTAAGAGGTATCTAACATTAGCTTTACCAATGTCATGAATTCTTACATGCATATAAATGTCTTTGTTCCTGTGTGCAGGTTTTGTGATCTGGTCTTCCAGGGCCCGCTCTCGGTGCAGGAGGACTGGGTGAAACATTTACAGAGACACATCATGAACACAGCGGTTCCACGCACGGGCGCGGCCATGGTGGAGGTCACTTGCTTTCCAAAAGACGCAAACACGCACACACCCCCACAGACGTCCTCATAAGGCCGTCCGACCTTAGTGTCATTTGTGTAAATGACTTTCATTTTGACTTCCGCGGGAGTTTTTACATGTCGAGTAACGAGTCGATGATTTTTTTTTTTCCCACTCATCAGCTCACGGTGACGTTCAGCTCTTTAACACAGCCGTTTTTTATATAGCGTTATATTGTCCTGGTATTTTATAGGACTCATTTATTGATAATAATCTGATTTCAGTGGAGACCAAGACACCAAAACACAACTGTTACCTCAGACGCTTGACATACGGTGGGTTTTATTTAAGGAATTAAAAAAAAAAAAAGCGCTACAAAACCTGTATGGATTTTTATTGTGGTTAAATTTTTTAGAATACAAATTCTGACCTAGTTTAACCTTTTAGCTCTCACTTCTTGAACATGTATGGTGCAAATGTATAAAAAATATAGATATATTTCCGTATTCAATTTCTTTTTTGAATTCATATGATTTTATGCTTAATGTGGGGGGAAAAAACAACAACTTGTCACGATTTTAGTTTTTTATAACTAGACATGTGCTGATGAGAAATATATCGCAGAAACTGACGGACTTTTTGTGGCAATTTACGATACGATCACATCTGTTAATTATTATAATTTTTTTTCAAAATAAGGAGCACAGCTGTTCTTCTGAATCAGACAAAGCCTCTGCAGCTTTGTCCAGAATTTCGTGCAAATTTATATAATCTATACTGATAATTCTGTTCAATGTTGTGACGTATCGTACAAATGATTATCGGCACATTCCTAGTTATGAGTCTACAGAGTTGTTTTATTTTATTTTTTTGTCAGATTCGGCTCGCGCTCATCTCATCCCCTCATTTGAAACATCGTCCACGAACTTCTAAAGTTCTGCCATTTGTGCTGGAAGAAAAAGAGCCGTCAGCTGTTACTCCTGTTCAGTTATTTCTACTGCTTATTTTTTATTATGAACAACTTTTAAATAATTTATGTTGAAATGTAAATGTTGAATGAGATTTTTCTTTTTTGTCGTGAGGAATAAAAAGAATTTTTCGATGTCTTCTGCTTAACTGGATATAAACCATTCAGACTGACCTCATCGTGTTAACGCCATCGTTGCTATAGTAACAGCTTGTTTACAGGGACAACGTCATACACTGACGTGCCACGTAAACTGCACTATTGTTGATACGGTGAGGCTTTCTGTAGGGTGACGTTTATTTAACGTTTATGGAAGGAAAAGGTTTTCTGACATCTTCAGGATGGAGGACTTGCATTTTTTTTTTGCTTTATTAAGTTCATGAGAGAGTAAAAAGGGGATGGTGAGGGGATTTAACGGTGCTATAAAATAAATGGTAAATGGCGCACTTATATAGCACTTTTATCCAAAGCGCTTTACACTGTCTCATTCACACACACACACCAATGGTAGCAGAGCGCCCATGCAAGGCGCTAACTTGCCATCAGGAACAACTTGGGGTTCAGTGGCTTGCCCAAGGACACTTCGGCATGTTGAGTGATCCGGGCCGGGAAGCTAAGTAAGAACAGGAACTTACGGGATTCACAGACGTTCCACATTAAGTACGACACAAATAGGGTAAAGTCAATCTAGGATTTCGTGGTCGCACACATTAAAGCAAAAATCAAGCCAACTCAGCAATATTCTGAGGAGTTGCAATTTTTCTAAATTGCCGAGAGGGATCACGTGACGTCATCACAAACGGGCATTCAGCCAAATCTGTCTCCGACTCACGTGCGTCCAGCATGAGTACAGCTAAAGGGTTTCGCGTGATTGTAATTTCACAAATTCGAGTGTTTTTCTTCAAAAAAAAGAAAAGATAAAGAACTCTAGTTGTGTCGCAGATTTTGAAAAAAGCCGGAGCATTTTTGGCTGCAACAATCAAAAAAACAAACCTCAACTCAAATCCTGTACGGACTGATAATTGCTGTGGTATAAGAGGAATAAAACACTTGAAAACACTTGGGGATGTGCTGTTAAAAGAAAATAAAATGTTATTTCTTTTAATTTGGATATTATTGCAATATTGTTTACATATTTATTTATAGCTACCAGTGTAGCACACTTTAATCACACACTCGCCGTAAAAAAGATCACTTGGCTCAGTAACATCATTCGCACCTAAAAATGAAAACCCATTCCTTTTGCTTAATTCCGTTTCTCAATTAAGTTGTAATAAACATGTAGCATTATTTTTATATTTTAACAAGAAATGCCTGGTTCAGAGAATGGTGAGTTCCAGGAAAAGAAATGGTTTCCTGCTCTGCAGAACCGTACTGGTTGTTTCCTGTCATGTTTCCGTTAACGAGCTGGTAACACAAGAGTGATCAACAAAACTATGAATTCTCGGTTCTGCCAAAAAACTAATTTACAACAGTTTGTGAAACACCGTTGCGTTTCCTTTTCTGCTCAGTGATGATAAACGAATTAATACTGAAACGGTAGAAAAAGAGGAATAAAACAAGCAATCCGTGTTGGATGAGCTGGTTTTGGAATTAAACAGAGTCATCTGGGGGGGGGGTGGGTTCTTCAAATTATATAGTGAATATATAACCAGAAATCTTAAATATACAAGTATAAACACAGCCTTATACGGTGATTCCTTCGAGAGAGAAAGGGTGTATAGTTTCACATGTTCTCCTTATCAGCGACCACCAGTGTTACGGCTTCATGAACCATCAGAGAAGTTCATGATGACCAGAACTATAACATAAACCCAAGTAAAAGTAATAAACTCATTGAAAAACATAAAAAAAAACCCAGACAATGCACCCAGAATTTATTTGACAAAGCATCATAGATAACCTGGATAGTCAGTACATGGCATGTTTAACATTTCTAGTAATCCAAAACAATTCAAAGCAGCATTTTAGCAAAAAATAAAATAAAATAAATAAATATGAACAATTTTCTTCTTTATGTCAAATGTAGATTTTTTTAGCAACTCTTCTTTGCTGCTTTAGGTTAACAGAGCTAACAAGCATGCAAACATCTTTTGCGTAAATACAAACCAAAATCTTCAGATACTTGCTTCGGTCATTGCCACAAAGCTGAGCTTTCTCAATCTTATGAAAGAAATTTTATAAAATAACTTAATATGTAGTAGCAAAAAAGTCCAAAGTAGACCATTATTATTATTATTATTATTATTATTATTATTATTATTATTATTATTATTACAGCTTTCGGGAAAAGTTTTCCATGTACACCGTGATGAGAACCTGTTGATTCATTTTCATGTTTTTAAGTAAGAAATACACAGTCAGGTGTGTGATACTGTTTTATGGCACACAATTTGAAATCATTAATAGAATACATTCTGAAGCACTGACCATCATGAGTGTCAAGTTCTTCAAATTCAATTCCTCAGTGTGCAGCAAGCGAACTCACCTTAGTGACAGGCATGTTGCTGATATTTGCTTAGACGATTTATTGCGTAATGCAACACATTATTATTATCAATTATAGTCTCTGAGTTACACAATCAGAGAAAACTGCTATATTAATAAATATCACAGAAACAGCATGTAGCAGTTAAAATGTCGCCCGATGGACTCTCCCACCTGGCGTCACAGAAAATCGGTCTGTCCAATTGTCTGAAGTTCAAATCCCAACAATGCCACAGCCATCCACAGCGGAGAGTCAAGGGAGCAAAATCGGCTGTGCACTCTGGGAGGGAGGGGCATACTCTCTCTAACCTGTCAATCACAGTGACACTAGCCAATCCTAAGTGCCTGTGAGTACAAGTATGCAGAAGAGGGTGAATAGCACTTTCCTCTGAATGTATTATGCACCTAGGAACTAAGAATGCACCTGGGTATTGGCGGGTAACCAAGCAAAAAAATTTTACATCGGCACACTCCGTCCGGGTCCACGAGTACAAAATCCATACAAAATGTGGGATTTAGATCTAATTTATCTCATCAACATTGAGATTTACCGTCAGTATCTTGGGTGTATAGGGTAGAGTCAAAATATAATGACTGGCATCCTCTCTGGCTGAAGATCTAAGTGTTTACCAGTTATACTCTGATGAAGGACACTTTATTATCTGTACTGATATCATAGATGCCAATTTTGCTAGCCAAAAAAAAAAATCCTAGAAGGTACAGAAAACAACCCCTGGGTCATTTCCCCTTTCAGAGGTGTGCCAAACCACAATTTTTTTTAACAACCAAATAAAACCACATTCCCATCCACTTATTTTCTATGGGCTCACAAAACTGAGGTTCTAGCTAAAGTATGCTCTTTTACATCCTATGCCCTTTCCACTTCGATGAATTAGCTTTTCTATCTGGTGAATTTTATACACGTTCGATCTAAACACTGCTTTAACTGAAAAAACCAACAACAGAAAAGCTTAGTTTTCAGATATCTCCCTTATCACAGTCGCAAGGACTCAAAATTCATAAATTCGACAGCTAAACTGTAAATGTTGGCACCTCTGTCATACTCTCTTTTACCTCAAGTGGAAGTGTGTCAAGAAGGTGATCCTCCACTATGAATAAGCTTTTATGAAGCTGTCGACATTGACCAAGTTTGTTTGGAAGTTGAGCCAAGCAGTTCCCTTTCACGTCGAGTTGGACTAGTTCCGTTAACTCTCCGATTAATTCAGGAAGGACGGTGATGCTGTTGTTGCCCACGCAGAGGACTTTCAGTTTGGTGCATTTGAACAGCTGATCGGGAAGAACCTCCACCTTATTCCCTGTGATATCAAAGTGCTGGAGGTTTTGGAGCAATTCCACGTTCTCTGGAATCGACGAAATGGTGTTATTTCCGAGATCCAGGTACCGGAGCTTTGGCAGGTTAAACAGAGAAGCTGGTAGACTGTCCAGTTTGTTGTAGGAGAGGTAGAGTGATTCGAGGTTCTTCACCAGATTTATGGTTGATGGAATACTGACGATCTTGTTGTGCCACAACTTGAGGCACGTCAGTCTCTTCAGGTGCTGAAAGCGGAAGACCTCTTCGATGGTCCGGATGTTGTTGGATTTCATATCCAGTTCGTGTAGGTTTGTCAAGTTGAAAACAGCATCAGGGATCCTCTCCAGGTCACAGTGATGGAGCTCCAACTCGCGCAAGCTCGTCATCTTCTTAAGACTGTTCAGTACTAGCAATTTAGTCCCATCGTTGTGCACAACCAGCTTGATGAGGTGTGGAGAGAGATCTGTGAGGTTGGTGGGCATTTTGCTGAGGTTGCTTTTCAGATATAATACCTTTAGGTGCCTTAAGTCTTTAAGGGATTCCAAAGCAATCATTTTGTTGTGTTCTGAGTTTAAGCTACCAATCAGGTACAGTTCCCGAAGGCTCCTCAACAGATAAACCCATGGAGGGATTTCTGAGACATCGGTAAACTTCACATGAAGGCACCGAAGGTGATCTCGGAGGAAAATGAAACCTCTTTGCTCCACCTTGGCAGGACAGTTATACAGATGAAGTTCCTTTAAATTGGTCATCTGGGAAACCTTGGCTGAAATCCTGACCTCAGGGATGAGTTCTAGCTTAAGAACTTCAAGCTCAGCGAGATCGAACACAGCGTTGGGCAGTCCCGAGAGCATGAACAAGTGCAGCTCCTGCTTATCTTGGGCGTTATTACATGCCACCTTTTCCTTTCTAATTTTACATTTTTACTTGACTCTTGAAGTAACAATAAATGTAGGAATGCTAACTTGTCGTACTTGTTTTCGACCATATGGAGGAGGAATGCAAAGTCGTTTTTGACATCAGGGATATCGCTGAAGCTGCTTTCCTCTCTGACTTTTTCAAATGAGTATTCCTTGAGTGGACCTCGAAAAAGCCAGAAAAGTGCATACAGGCACACGAGGCAATAAAGGCTGATTATAGCCATGAATGTAAATAGGAGCTTCTTCAGCATGAAGGCCATATTGTGGGTGCAGAAGAATCGATCATACCCGGTTAAGTGCTCGATCTTGGGTTCACATATATGAGAAAAATTGATGTCTGCAGCAAAAGTTGATGTGTAACCCAGGATAAAGATTAACTTGAGCGCTTTGATGATCGTCTGTGCCACATAGAGGTTGTAGATGAAGTCGCTGTCCTCAACATGAGCTCGGAAGGTCCGAACCTTCTCGAAAAGAGCCTTGGCTTGCTCGCCATCTTTTTTGTCCAAAATCGTCATACTTGGACCTTCAGGAATGATCTTCTCAGCTGAGAACTTCACGCTGTTGTTTCCTAAAATAGGTTGGGTTGAATCAGCACGCTCATCTTGGCTATCTGAGGATAGGTGCTTAGGACCAGACTGGTCGGCAATGAATCTCTGCTTGTTTCCTTCAGAGTCTTCATATGCAGTTTCGGACAACGCCTTCGTGGTCCAGGGTGATTCGAAGCACCTGCCGAGGATGGACACAAAGTGCTCGATCTTTGAGCTGGTCTTTGGGTATTTGAACCAAAAGTTACTGCTTACCATCAACACGATGGTATGTATCAGGACTAGGTAAGGAAAGTACTTTGAGTACCAGGGCAAGGCAACGTGGTAACATATCTGGTTGACAAAAATGTACTGCTGATAGTCCAAGTTCGTTTTGCGTCCTTTGGGTTGAGGCTCAGCATGGACACTAATTTTATGCACCGTGCTGTCCGGAAGATCCCGTGTGACTACGGGGACAGTTCCTAAAGATGACGTGGCGGCCTCCACTGGGCTAGGTGACATGTACGAGTTTGTGTTTGATGTCTTATTAACCTCCTCTAGAATGGGAAGACATGCCACTTGATCTTTGGTTATCTGCATCGTCCCGGCAAAGATGGCTAACATCAACATGACGAAACCGAGGTAATCCATGAAGACGTCCCACCATGGCTTCAGTATCCGATACGTGGGCTGGATGTCATTAAGCGAAGCCACTTCAGTCAGGGTAAACATCTCTGCAAACAAAAACAAATCCGAATCAATCACATCTTCAGAATCGGATCATGATTCATCAATGCTGTGTTCAGAAACAAACTGAAGAACTGTCAAGGGTGCTAGACTGAACCTTTTTAAAGATGGTGGTCCAGAGAATACAGAAACGTCCAAGGATTACTTTCTTGACTTATAAAGTCAAAATGAGACGTTACGTTGAAATAATGACATAATATCTGGAAGTTAAGGCAGAGAAAAATAGAAAAAGAAAAAAAAAATACGTAATGTCTTGAAATAATGAGTTTTTAAGAGAGAATAGTGAGATGTTAAGTTAAGAAATAAGGCCATAATTCCTGGCCTTCAACGTGTTTTTTTTTATCTTTCTTTCTTTTTTTTAACACAACTTGTGGTTCAGGGCTTCCGTAAACTACTAAGAATTACTACTCAAGCGAGTGCGCTTTAACACCTAACGCACAAGAGAAACATGTTGCTTATGTCCTCCGAGGTCACGTGACCTGCTCAGGTGGTTTCTCAACCTTATATATGCAATACAAAATAAACTAATGAAATCAACACATTATACTGTCTAAAATGATCACAGATTATCATGATGCGAAAAAAAAAAAGCAAAAAAAAAAAAAACGACGGTTGAAGAACGCAATAAAGAATGCACAGAGCTCATTCTCCTTAATTAATTCCATGTGAAAAGGAACTTACAGAAACTGGAAGTCAACGCAGCCGTGCAGCACAGAAGATCAGTTCTCGTTCAGCACTTTACACCCACTAACAAGGAAGTGTGAAAACTGAAGATATCCTGTCGCATCCTGAATTTTTTACTTTTTTTTTTTTGATAACATACACAAACAAGTTGATCAACACTTCGGTTTGCAGACGGAGCCGTGCTACAACAGTTCCTATGTTTTACATTTATTGAGCTGAATTCGTGTGATAGAAGTATATTTATACCAAAGCACGGTCGAGGTTTTTTTTTCTAATTCAATTTGTTCTAATTCATTTGATATATGTGGACAACTCAGACGTAATGTATACATTATAGGTTTATATTAACGTGCTCGTTCTGATATTTTCTCGGAAAGTAACGGCGCACTCCGAGGAACGTTTGTGGCAGAAGCTAAACATAAAGAAATCTTTATTCAACAAAGAAAAAATGTTAATGTAACATTCATGGAAGGAGTCTCCAGTGTCGGCGATTTGTAAAATTTCCCGCTACAGGAACATCTTCAAAAAACGATTTTGCGTTTTCTCTCTAACATGACAAGCGGCACGGTTTTAAAAAATATATATTTTCATTATTAACTTCAAGAGAGAGAAGAAAAAGAGAGGCTGGCGAAGGAAAATAACGTAAGCCAGGACAGGAATTAACTTCTTTCGACGCACGTTCTGAGACGGCAAAAAAAAGGTCGTTCGTTACTGAATTCAACTTTGGAATAGTTGCCAAATCGCTGCAGTGTAAGGGGAATAAAACACTTCAGACAGTGCTGTTATATGAAAAAAATACTCACTGGTACGGATTATACCCCTGCGACCGGTCGTTAAACGTGTATAGAAGCATTACGAAGGAAAATAAAGCTGGGAAGGAAGTAGCAGAGATCGTGAGTGAGTGAGTGCGTGTACGTCGTTAACGTTAGCGTGCAGCTACGCTTAGCTCGCTTTGCTAATCTGATCCGACGGCGAAGCTGCTCGTACGAAGACGAGTGAGTGCGTGACATGTCGATTAAACTTACGCACGTCTTATAGTACAAGTGACGTGTATAAATCATAGGCTGCGATTCGTTGGCTAGAGACCTAACACGTGCTAGTGTGAACGTAGAGTGATAGATTGTCCCGTGTCTGTAAATGAGTAATGACGGAGTCCGGAGTTGTCTTGTGGAGATTGTTGTGAGAACCCTGAGTCATGATGGACTGATGGATGGAAAGACAGAAAGAAAGAGAGAGAGAGAGAGAGAGGGGAGAGAGAGAGAGGGAGAGGGGAAGAGAGGAAATGAGGCAGGGCAGGGCAAATGTGTGAGTGTGTGCGAGAGAGAGAGTGTTAAGTGTAACACATATGATAACATTATATAGCCATTGTGTCTGTAGAGAACCAGGCAGCTGTCACATTCACACACTGCTGTAGGATCTCTATAGTTACTGAAAGAGAGAAGTGGCTCTACACACACACACACACACACGGCGCGCGTTAAAGTTGACTGTTAGTAATGATCACGCTGCTCCTTTAAGAACATAAGATCACTAGACGTTATTATGTGTTACGTCACTTGCGATAACAATTACATGGCATTATTGTAATTGATCAGGGCACGTGCCGGGGTCACACGTTAATTGACCACGTTAATTTCGCCCGCGTGCGGGTTTGTCTTGTTGTTGCCGGTTTTCTCGACTAACATTCCGCATGCTGAAGATACACGAGGACGTCTGAGGTTACAGTAGCCGTTTGGCAGTTCCGCCGAGCTCGTGATCAACAAGCTGACGGCAGGAAAGCAGCTCGGAAAGTTCAGAAAGCGCTCATAACGCGCCAGAAACAGGAAACTTACCGTCTGGTGTCGTTTCCTGCTCTCACGTTACACAACTGCGACCCAAACCGCTCCTTCGCCGGACTCCGAGGGTGAGACAGTCAGCAATGCTGAACGGTTCTACAGCGGGTTTTGCGTGGAACCATTTCACCCACAAGTGCAGACAGAAACGGAAACAAGCGCCCGCGCGAGCGCCCCATGCTGCCCCGTCACTGGGTGTGCGTCTGTGTGTGTGTGTGTGTGTGTGTGTGTGAGAGAGAGACAGAAGGTGATAAACAAACAAAGAGTTCAACGTCCAAACGCGCCGGGCGGAAAAGGGTGTGTAGTGCACAGTGACTTAACTGAATTTAACTGGAATGAAGTGGGTTTGACGTTTGGACGTTCGGTATTCGGGGATATGCGGAAATTAAGGGACCGTCTCTAAAGTTACACACCACATTTTTATACGTGTTTCTAACTTCAATAGCATTCGAAGGGAATGACTTAGTCATATAACCCACTGGAAAGTGTTCATCTAGGTGTCAGCTATAATGCACACCTGTTAGATTTTTGATATTTAATAAAATAAACTATTAAATCATATGTAAATATTGCCATGTATTTCGCTACTGCATGGGGTCATACACAAAATACACCATAAATTAAAGACATATATATATATATATATATATATATATATATATATATATATATATATATATATATATATATATATATAAATCACACACACACACACTGCATCCGGAAAGTATTCACAGCGCTTCCGTTTTCCCACATTTTGTTATGTTACAGCCTTATTCCAAAATCGATTAAATTAATTATTTTCCTCAAAATTCTACAAACAATACCCCATAATGTCAACGTGAAAGAAGTTTGTTTGAAATCTTTGCAAATTTATTAAAAATAAAAAAAAACAAAAAATTCACATGTACATAAGTATTCACAGCCTTTACTCAGTACTTTGTTGAAACACCTTTGGCACCAATTACAGCCTCAAGTCTTTTTGAGAATGACGCTACAAGCTTGGCACACCTATTTTTGGACAGTTTCCCCCCATTCTTCTTTGTAGGACCTCTCGAGCTCCATCAGGTTGGATGAAGAGCGTCGGTGCACAGCCATTTTCAGATCTCTCCAGAGATGTTCAATCGGGTTCAAGTCTGGTCTCTGGCCAGCTCACAGAGTTGTCCTGTAGCCACTCCTTTGTTATCTTGGCTGTGTGCTTAGGGTTGTTGTCCTGTTGGAAGATGAACCTTCGCCACAGTCTGATTCAGAGCGCTGGAACAGGTTTTCATCAAGGATGTCTCTGTACATTTCTGCATTTATCTTTCCCTTGATCCTGACTATTCTCCCAGTTCCTGCTACTGAAAAACATCCCCACAGCATGTTGCTGCCTCCATGTTTCACTGTAGGGATGGCATTGGCCAGGTGATGACTGGTGCCTGGTTTCCTCCAGACATGATACTTGCCATTCAGGCCAAAGAGTTCAATCTTTGTTTCATCAGACCAGAGAATTTGTTTCTCATGGTCTGAGAGTCCTTCAGGTGCCTTTGGGCAAACTACAGGCAGGCTGTGATGTGTCTTTTACTGAGGAATGGCTTCTTTCTGGACAATCAACCATACAGGCCTAATTGGTGGGGTGCTGCAGAGATGGTTGTTCTTCTGGAAGGTTCTCCTCTCTCCACAGAGACACACTGCAGCTCTGCCAGAGTGACCATCGGATTTTTGGTCACCTCCCTGACTTATTACCTTCTCATCCAATCACTCAGTTTGGCCTGGCAGCCAGCTCTAGGAAGAGTCCTGTTGGTTCCAGACTTCTTCCATTTACAGATGATGGAGGCCACTGTGCTCATTGGGACCTTCAATGCTGCAGAAATGTTTCCGTACCCTTCCCCAGATCTGTGCCTCGATATAATCCTGTCTCGGAGGTCCACAGACAATTCCTTGGACTTCATGGCTGGGTTTGTGCTCTGACATGCATTGTTTACTGTGGGACCTTATATAGACAGGTGTGTGCCTTTCCAAATCATGTCCAATCAACTGAATTTACCACAGGCGGACTCCAATCAAGTTGAAGAAACATCTCAAGGATGATCAGTGGAAACAGGATGCACCTGAGCACAATTTTAAGTGTCATGGCAAAGGCTGTGAATACTCATGTACATGTGCTTTTTTTTTTTTTTTTTTAATAAATTTGCAAAGATTTCAAACAAACTTCTTTCACGTTGTCATTATGGGGTAATGTTTGTAGAATTTTGAAAAAAACCAATGAATTAATCCATGGATGGAATAAGGCTGTAACATAACAAAATGTGGGAAAAGTGAAGCGCTGTGAATACTTTCTGGATGCACTGTGTATGCATGCGCATATATATATATATATATATATATATATATATATATTGTGTGTATATATATATGTGTGTGTGTGTGTGTATATATATGTATATATATATATATATATATATATATACATATATATGTGTGTATATATATACTCATACATATGTGTATATGTGACTGTAAGTCATTCCCTTCAAATGCTATTGATCTTTAAATTATGGTACATTTTGTGTATGACCCCATGCAGTAGTGAAATACATGGCAATATTTACATATGATTTTATAGCTTATTTGAATAAATATCAGAAAAGTAAAAGGTGTGCATTATAGCTGACACCTAGATGAACACTTTACAGTTGGGTGTGTGACTGTGCATCATTCCCTTCAAATGCTATTGAACTTTAAATAATGGTATATTTTGTGTATGGGCCCATTCGGTAGTGAAATTCATATATAATTTACATATGGTTTAATAGCTTATTTTAAGGAAAAAATTTATAAAACTGAATTAATACAATTCAGAGCTGAATTAACATCATATAGAGCTGAATTAATACCATACAGGGCTGCATTAATATCATACAGAGCTGAGTTAACATAAAGAGCAGACAATAAATACACAGAACATGGGCTGTAAACTATTTTGTGATGTAGCAGCAATAAGTATAGCAGCAATATTGGCAGCAAAAACAAGTTCCATAATGAAAGTGACTGATGCAGCTTTGTAAAGTGCAGGTGTGCAATGTTTTTGAGTCATAATGGGTTAGGTGTTTGACTAGCCCAGATGAGTGTTAGGAGGCAGCAGGGTGTTGATTAATCTGACTGCCTGAGGGAAGAAACTGTTGTGGAGTCTATTGGTGGTGGTAGGAATGTTCCTACACCTTCTGCCACTTGGCAGTAAGGTGAAAAGTCCATGAGAATGGTTAGAGGGGTTATCCACAATACTGGTGGCTTTGCAGATGCAGCGGTTGTTGTAAGAGATGTCGATGGTGGTTCGAAAGACCTCACCCATCTTTTCTGCTGTAACTCACAATTAACTGCAAGGTCTTGCGGTCAGAGGCTGTGCAGTTCCCATACCACATGGTGAAACAGCTGGTCAGGGCACTCTCTATAGTCCCTCTGTAGAAGGTGGTGGAGATGAGAGAGGGAAGTTTGGCTCTCTTCAACATCCGTAGGAAGTGGAGGCACTGCTGGGCCTTCTTGGCTAGGCAAGTGGTGTTGACTGTCCAGGAGACACCATGTGTACTTCATCATGTGTACACCAAGATACTAGTTTTTGACTCTCTCAACAGTTGTTCCCTTGATGTGTAGGGGTGAGTGATATGTCCCCTGAAGTCATTTGTTTATTCCTCCTGAGCTTTGTTTTATAATGTTCAGCAACATTTGTCATTAAACATGTGCTTCTGATGCACATCTCTGGTAAAAGTTTCCCAATTGGTGTAGACTTCACATAACATGCACCATAGTTCCATAGTGGCCACTACATGCTACAGCGCTGCCATCTTGGACAACCAAGATGCAGAGCTGAATTAACATTATACAGGGCTTAATTAACATTATACAGCGCTGAATTAACATTATACAGGGCTGAATTAACACTATACAGAGCTGAATTAACATTATACAGAGCTGAATTAACACCATACAGAGCTGAATTAACATTATACAGGGATGAATTGACAACATACAGAGCTGAATTAACATTATACAGAGCTGAATTAACATTATACAGGGCTGAATTAACACCATACAGAGCTGAATTAACATTATACAGGGATGAATTGACAACATACAGAGCTGAATTAACATTATACAGAGCTGAATTAACATTATACAGAGCTGAATTAACATTATACTGGGCTGCATTAACACCATACAGAGCTGAATTAACATTATACAGGGATGAATTGACAACATACAGAGCTGAATTAACATTATACAGAGCTGAATTAACATTATACAGGGCTGAATTAACACCATACAGAGAGTTCAATCTTTGTTTCATCAGACCAGAGAATTTGTTTCTCATGGTCTGAGAGTCCTTCAGGTGCCTTTTGGCAAACTCCAGGCAAGCTGTGATGTGCCTTTTACTGAGGGATGGCTTCTTTCTGGCCAATCAACCATACAGATTTGTGCCTCGATACAATCCTGTCTCGGAGGTCCACAGACAATTCCTTGGACTTCATGGCTGACATTATACAGGGCTGAATTAGTACATACAGTACAGAGCTGAATTAACATTATACAGGGCTAAATTAACACCATACAGGGCTGAATTAACACCATACAGGGCTGAATTAACATTATACAGGCCTGAATTAACACCATACAGCGCTGAATTAACATTATACAGAGCTGTATTAACATTATACAGGGCTGAATTAACACTACACATGGCTGAATTTACATTATACAGAGCTGAATTAACACCATACAGAGCTAAATTAACATTATACAGGGATGAATTAACAACATACAGAGCTGAATTAACATTATACAGGGCTGAATTAATACTATACAGAGCTGAATTAACACCTTGCAGAGCTGAATTTACATTATACAGGGCTGAATTAACATTATACAGAGGTGAATTAACATTATACAGGGCTGAATTAACATTATACAGGGCTGAATTAACACCATACAGAGAGTTGAATCTTTGTTTCATCAGACCAGAGAATTTGTTTCTCATGGTCTGAGAGTCCTTCAAGTGCCTTTTGGCAAACTCCAGGCAGGCTGTGATGTGCCTTTTACTGAGGAATGGCTTCTTTCTGGCCAATCAACCATACAGGCCTGATTGGTGGGGCGTTGCAGAGATGGTTGTTCTTCTGGAAGGTCCTCCTCTCTCCACAGAGACACACTGGAGCTCTGCCAGAGTGACCATCGGGTTTTTGGTCACCTCCCTGACTTAGGCCCTTCTCATCCAATCGCTCAGTTTGGCCGGGCGGCCAGCTCTAGGAAGAGTCCTGTTGGTTCCAGACTTCTTCCATTTACAGATGATGGAGGCCACTGTGCTCATTGGGACCTTCAATGCTGCAGAAATGTTTCCGTACCCTTCCCCAGATCTGTGCCTCGATACAATCCTGTCTCGGAGGTCCACAGACAATTCCTTGGACTTCATGGCTGACGTTATACAGGGCTGAATTAGTACATACAGTACAGAGCTGAATTAACATTATACAGGGATGAATTAACACCATACAGGGCTGAATTAACATTATACAGGTCTGAATTAAAACCATACAGCGCTGAATTAACATTATACAGAGCTGAATTAACACTACACATGGCTGAATTTACATTATACAGGGCTGAATTAACACCATACAGAGCTGAATTAACACCATACAGAGCTGAATTAACACCATACAGAGCTGAATTAACATTATACAGAGCTGAATTAACATTATACAGGGCTGAATTAACATTATACAGGTGTGAGCACAGGTGGGCACACTTGCTGGGAATCTTCACTAATGTTTTGCTCCTTTAATCCCAGAACATCTCGAGATGGTGGAGCAAGACCTCTCCCTACCGCCCCCTCCTTGCTGTCCCCAAGCCTTGTCCTTTCTTTGGAACCAGAGCCAGAAATTCCCTTGTCCTCTTCTAGTTCTTTGAGAGCCTTCCTTAGCTTGGTGCCAGTGACCCCGGCAACTTCAGAAACTTTCAGGAACACTCTCCACCCTGCATGTGAACACACATATGACAGCTATGTGTACTTTTCCTTCTTTCTCTCGAAGGCAATCTCCAGTCTCTCTTCCCATGACTAGAGCACAATATCTGGCTGCACTGAGGTTATGCTGATCTCTACGTGGGAACTTCAGCTGGCTGTTGAGGTCAGTTGTAATGTTCTACAAACCTCCAAGTTGCAAGAGCGACCACTCCCTCATGCTGCCGCTCTGACAAGGGGTCTGTCCCCCTTGCCTGACAAACTGAATCAGCAACTGTGACAGGCTGGAACTGTTTGCTTCCAGTCTGCCTGTCTCCAGGATCTCGGCTAGCTTATCAGGACCTGGTCATGGCACCATCAATACTGGCCCTGAGTCCATGCTGCCTTACAGCCAGAAAGAATACACTGCAAGCTCGGATTCTGTGAGTCGCAGAGTTGCCAAATCTCCTCTGAGCCATACCAGAAGTGCAAGTCCCGGGGACTAGGAAGAGTATCATATGTGGCCCTAATAAGGAAGTTCAGCCTCTACATATCTGCCAATGTAATGGTTCTATTAATCCCAGAAACTTGGGCCTTGGTGTTTTGGACAGACAGGTCAGGTGAGTGTCTCAGCTTGTACATGCACCTCACTTTCTCCTGTTTATAGCCAAAGTTAATGGATCACAGTCGAAGCTTCAGGGAATTACTACCAAACAGTGCCCTGTTGGAAAGACATCAATGAAGGCCCAGCCATTTATGGACATAATTGTTGGCATTTGACTTCATAATCTTGATGTGATATCACACAACTTCAGGGGGCCACATCAGCCATTGGTATGAGGTGAACTGGTAGCAACAGACCTTGAATTTCCCTGGTACGGAGGTTTGTCCGCAAGCTGAGATGTAACAGAAGCAGCCCTGTGCTCAGGTCAGCCGTGTAAAGCCTTCCAAGGCTTTATCCAAGTATCTCCGTAAGGCCTTGAGTCACTGACCAGACTGGAATCTAACACCTTAGACCATCTGTCTTCCACCAATTAGGATGATCTCAAATGCTGCTGTGAAAAGGATGGGAGAGATGGAACAACCCATTGCTATCCATTTCTCCAGCTGGTGCCAACCAGTTGAGATCTCCTGTGTTGTGTAGAAAACATAAGGTTTATTGAGATTCTGTACTTTGCTACTAAGCGCTGAATGCATGAATGCACCATACATGTTAAAAAAGAAGAATCGGTGCTGAATCAGCACTGTAGGTGTTATTTAACACTGTGTTTCAGTAGTTTTACACTATAAGAGTTAGTGACTATCTGTGTTATGTATGTGCTGTAAGTGTTTGTGTTTGTAAAAGGTAATAAACAATAAATGTGTTTATTCAACAAAAGAATTGTGATTCAATAATGTAAGAGTTAATTCTACACTGCAGATGTTAAGTATTTATTAAGTAGTCAATGGAGGAGTCATCTGAGAACATCTGTATTTGGCACATTCCCGAATTGAAGCAGAAGACAGAGGGTGAACAAGAATGGTGACAGTACAGTTCCCTGGGGTGCTCCAACGTTGCCCATCACCACGTCTGAGAAGCAGGCATGCAGCCTGACATACTGCACCCTGTTAGTGAGGTAGTCAGTAATCCTGGCCACGAGGTCCTGGTCCACCTGCATCACAGAGAGCTTCTCAGCCATCCGGTGTGGATGGACCTTGTTAACAGCACTTGAGAAGTCCAAGAACACGATCCTCACAGTGCTGTGTGTTGATGTAGGTGTTATGTGCTGCTCATATTAATTTACCACATAAGCGTTGGAGCCTGTAAGTGTTAATTGCACACTGATGGTGTTTATTTAGCACAGTAAGTGTCAGTGCAGTTCTTCTGCTGCTAATTCAACACTGTAAATCAAAAATTCAGTTCTATATGTCCTTTATAACAGTTCTTGCTAGTAGGCTTTATTTCAGCACTGTAGGTGTTTGTTGTCAATCCTGTTAATTTGACACTGAGTGTTGATTCAGCACTGCAGGTGTTAATTCAGCCATTTGGTGTTTTTTTTTTGTTTAGTTTATTTTTTGCCAGCAGTAAATTGCTTATTTGACATATGTGTTAATTCAGCACTATATGTGTTTATGTAACTTTGTAAGCTCAAGTAAACTACAAATATTCTACCATGCAGCAACACAGGTGTTCATTTAGAAATATAAGTGTTAATTATGCAATAATCCAGCGCTCTACAAATTAATATAACCCTGCTGGCGTATATCTAACACTGTGAATGTTTAATCCGTACTGTGCGAGTTTTTAACCTCACAGCTTTCAGTCAATCATTGCTCACGTCTGACAGATGCCATGTTAAGGCCAGGTACACGGACTGCAATTTAGTTTAGTTTTAACTCATTAAGAATATTTTAAGATTTATTTTTAATGAGAGCACTGTAGGAACTGTTCTGTTCCTGTAAAATGGAGATAATAAATAAAAGTGAGACACAGACTGAGAGTGAATAAGGCTGTGAGTGAGACTGAGAGTGAGACAGTGACCTCATGACTTTTAAAGCTGCTGTACAGTAACTTGAGACAGCAGGACACATGTAATATGGAACTAAAGGGACAGAAGGTAGAACAACCTATTGCGTTAATACATGCATCACATTCTCAGTGGAAGGCCGTTGCGATGGTGCAGAAGGTGTCAAGGTAACAGACACGTCTTCTGGCACGTCTCCCGAGGGGCTTCTGGTGTTTCCAACACCGTCACGGCACTCTGTTTATTTCACACCTCTGCACACAGAGCACTTTCTGTTTTCTCAACAGAGCTGGGGCTTTAAGGGTATAAATATATGATGCAGGTCAAGTTTCAACTGGCAGACCCAGCAAAACATTTCACCGTTTCGAACCAAAAACTCAAAAACAAATGTGTAGCAAAACTGATGAACGTATGAAAAATTTTGCCCATAGTTTAATCATTATTATTTATTTATTTTTAACCAAACTGTAAGAAATCCTCTGCTGCAGCCAATCAGGTGCATTTATGTACAAATCATTTAGCTGAAAGTAGCTCGTCGAGCCACAGAGTGTTCTAGAGGTCAGAAAGGGAAGCTTTTACAAAAGCAGAATGATTAAAGACAAATAGACAAATAGGTAGAAGTATGCATCTTACTACATTACTAACTGAGAAATATATTAAAAAATATATCACAGCTAGGTTATAACAGCTGCAGAAGTGGGCGGGATCAGTCAAACCTTTTTGTGGGAGTGGTTATTTCAGCGTCCATTGTGCTGTTTAAAAGTTGTAATATAAAGTGTCACCACGAAACAAAACATTTACTTTAAATTGTATTTTTCACAGTCATGAAACAATAAATGATGGTTGTTTGTGAGCAAAATGAACCACCCATTATGCTTATGGTCCTTCGCAGATTTTAGTTGAATTTCCATCATCTAAATATAGTTAGTGATAAGAGACGTCACATTGCGAAGTGCAGCAACGAGCCCGGATAGCTCAGTCGGTAGAGCATCAGACTTTTAATCTGAGGGTCCAGGGTTCAAGTCCCTGTTCGGGCGAAATTCCCGTTTTCTCCATAACAGTAAAAGATTCATCTTTATCTCTATCTTGTGTGAAACCAGAAACATGTTTCGGTCTCTTCCAGTTTCAGTTACTGCTCAACAATGTACTTTAGTCATTGCTAAAATATCCAAAACACAATTTCAGACAAATCAATCAGTATCATTGCCGAATCATGTCTTTGCTAAAATTTCCAAAACACAAACCAATCCATTCTTCAGATAAATCAATCCATCCTTCCTGTTCTTTACACACTTCCAGCTTATTCACACAACAGTGTTCTTTATTAATCAACTTTACACATAAGGAAATTAAACCTAGTCATATATAACAGTACTCTCAGGATCTGCTCACTTTTAAAATAATAAAATCGACAACGTACAGTAGTTTAGAAGGAATTTTAGCTGTTTAAAAAGTTCTCAGTTTCTGCCAGGGGGACAACCGGAGAAGGATTTAAGAAATATTTACCAAAAACTAATACCCATTCAGGCGGTTCGCTTCCCATGGCTCTGTGCGTGCATGTTCTCCCGTGCTGTGGGGGTTTCCTCCGGGTACTCCGGTTTCCTCCCCCACTCTAAAGACATGCATGGTAGGCTGATTGGCGTGTCTAAAGTGTCCGTAGTGTATGAATGGGTGTGTGAGTGTGTATGTGAGTGTGCCCTGCGATGGACTGGCACCCTGTCCCTGGGATAGGCTCCAGGTTCCCCGCGACCCTGAAAAGGAGTAAGCGGTTGAAGATGTATGTATGGATGGATAATACACATTCTCTGTAAGTAAGAACCTGGATAAAAAAAAAATTCCAACTGATTTTATCCAGTTTCTTCTCAAACTTTTTCTTAGCAAGAACTACCCAATAACATTCTATTGAATATTTTCTGGTAAAATGATGATATAAATATTTTTTATAGAGACAGATTAAACTCTTATTTCCGGTGTTATGGTCGAGAAGAACAGCTGTAGTGCTTCATTACTGAGAAGTAAAGAAGTTTCAGTACGGTGTGTTAAAAGGAGTCTCACTTCCGCCCGAACAGGGACTTGAACCCTGGACCCTCAGATTAAAAGTCTGATGCTCTACCGACTGAGCTATCCGGGCTCGTGCACAACAAAGTACGGGGCATGCACGCGTGCACGATTCTCTATTTCAGACACATAAACACGCTTTTACAGAAGCGGAATACATAAAGACTAATGTACATTATAGTGCAGTGTGTAATAAAGTATAAATCTCTGCACCAGATTATACACTACTGTGGAATCATATCATATTCTTAGGGAAAAGGTAGCTAAATCTAGAACCCTTCTCTGGTTATATCTCTGGTAGAAACAATAAACACACAGACAGTACACATACAGATGAACAGATAAACAAGACTGATGACATGAACATTTACAAAAATACACATTAGTGCATCATTATCTAAAAAGAAGAGATAGATTCTGCAGAATAGTGTGTGAGAATGATGACTTGCATGTCAACTTATTTAATTTTTCTCCCCAATTTGACAAGCAGCACATCTTAAAATCGTATTGATTTGGTTTAGGGTTTTATAATGGCTCATGTTGATCTTTAGAAAAATGCAATATTTTCTCAATCGTTCTCACGTACTGTTCTGCATAATCCAGCCTATTTTGTATATAAATTTCTTATTAGATCATTTTGCATTTTGTGTGTTTATGTGTCAGGAAAAATTTGTGAAGTGAGAAAAATAAGCTTCATATAAACTATACGAAGTGTGATATACATGTGACACGTGATATTGGAAATAAACGACGAAGTGTGGAAATAACATTTTATACATGTTTTCTCTTTTAAAGTTGTACAAATTCTACAGTTATCATTTCAAAACAGACCTGGAGTCGTTTTGAAATGATACAAGCAAGAAAATGTTTATGCTTTTTTTGCCCCTCAGAGAGATTTGATGAAATGATGATTTGGAATAACTGCTGTATAAAATGTACCAATTCATCTGTAACAATAAGGAATCGTTTTAAGGGACACATCTACATACATTTTATTTCTTTCTGAACAGCTAAAATTCCTTCTAAACTACTGTACGTCGTTGATTGTATTTTCTTTTAAAGTGAACAGATCCTGAGAGTACTGTCCATCCATCCAGCCATCTTCTATACCGCTTATTCCTTCTTCAGGGTCGCGGGGGAACCTGGAGCCTATCCCAGGGAGCATCGGGCACGAGGCGGGGTACACCCTGGACAGGGTGCCAGTCCATCTCAGGGCACAATCACACACACACTCACACACCCAGTCATACACTATGGACACTTTAGACACGCCAATCAGCCTACCATGCATGTCTTTGGACTGGGGGAGGAAACCGGAGTACTCGGAGGAAACCCCCGCAGCACGGGGAGAACATGCAAACTCCGCACACACATGGCCCCGGCGGGACTCCTGAGAGTACTGTTATGTATTTGATTTCCTTATGTGTAAAGTTAATTAACAAAGAACACTGTTGTGTGAATAAGCTGGAAGTGTGTAAAGAACAGGAAGGATGGATTGATTTATCTGAAGAATGGATTGGTTTGTGTTTTGTAAATTTTAGCAAAGACATGATTCGGCACATTATTCGGCATTAACTGAAATCTTAATAAGATCAAAACATGTTCCTGAGGTCACACAAGACAGATTCATCTCTTATAATGAGTCTTTATTAATCACATATACATTTCAGCACAGTGAAAATCTTTTATTCACATACCCCAGCATGTCAGGGGTCAGAGCGCAGGATCAGCCATGATACAGCGCCCTTGGAGCACAGAGGGTTAAGGGCCTTGCTCAGGGGCCCAACAGTGGGGACCTAACAGCACAGGAACTTGAATCCCCACCCTTCCAATCAGTAACCTAGAGCCTTAACCGCCAGGCCACCACTGCCCCGCAGTGTATTCTTGGTCTTATGGTCGAGGTGAAAAATGGTCACTTCTGCCCCAACAGGAACTTGAACCCTAGACCCTCAAATTAAAAACCTGATGCTCTTCCGACTAAATTCGGGATTGACACGTGACCATGCGCGTGTCAATCCCGAATTCAATCACAGGTCATACTGTTCTATCACACGTCATAGTTTTGAAAACGAAAAAGGAGAAACGGAAGTCAAGCAAACGAGGGCAGTTATAAAATCTTCAGGAAACGAAATCGAAAATGTGTTTTTAAAGAAACGGAAAGAAAACATTTTTGGTCCTTCTGGCTTTCCGGAAGCGAGTCACGTGGTGTAGAAAAGCTATAAATAGAGGTGCAGCGCGAGTCGTCTCTGCTCAGCGCATGAGAGTGACAGTATGGCGTCGACCAGTCGGTGAGTACAGGAGCTCAACATTCTTTATTCCAGGCGGCTTACTAATTGTTTGCTTTTTGATGATTATATGTGACAGTATTAGTAAAAATATGGAGATTTACCCCCGTCTTTATGGCGATTATACAATTCGGTATTGCTTCTTTCTGATAGATATGAAGGATGTCGTGGCGAACAACAGGACAGTCGCTGTGTCCCAAATGGCTTCCCCGGGCACTACGCTAGTGCACTATGTAGGGCGTGTCGTAACGGCTCGTGTTGCCTATCTAGTGCGCTCGCGGATAACAGCGGAGCCGTTTGGGACTCGGCCATGTTCGAACGACAGTTTAAAAAAAATATATATATATGATATTTATATATAAGAAAATAGTATAGCAGTAGAATTAATCCCGAGGCAACTAAACTGCGACTAAGATGATTAAAAAAACCCGATAAAACATGTAGCCGGCTAGCTAACAAACTTGAGAATATTACGCAAGGATGTCTTTAAAAAGAATATTAAAAAATAAGCTAAGCGGCTAGCTAAACAAACATGCACGTGCACGTTAATAGTTAAGTATATGATGTATTTATATAGTTATTTTATTTTTATATGCAGGAAATTAACCGACAAGTCCTTGAGAACTGATATGCGACAAAACCCGCTTGTTGCTATATATATATATATGTTTTCGCTAGCTTGCTAACGTGGCTAATAAGAAATAGCTAATTTTCCTAACTCAAACTTCACATGAAATAAACTCGATAAAAAAATATATAAATATATATATATATATTTAAAAGATGATAATATGAACATTTTAACATGATTATAAAGCGACTGTAGTTTAGCTTGTGTTGTTTTTGTTTACCCCCCATTTATTTATTTATTATTTATTTATTTGTTTGGCATTACGTGATTACATTTTTCATGCGCAGCTGCTGTGGCCGTATCCCAAAATGACCGCTCGTGCCCTAAGTAGTGCACTTTAATCCAACAACAGCGTATAGATTCTTAAGTGCACTACGTGATGCGAAATCAGGGGGTTTTTGGAACACAGCCACCGTCAGTGTTTGTCAATAGAGAAGTACAATAGGCTGAAATGCGGAAACTCTTTGAGACGTGTTTCTGATTGTGTTTGTCACATTTAGAGCGCTTTATTATCTAGTTTTCCTTTTCACGGAAGAGGAATTTGTCCTAAGTGGAAATAAAAAAAACAATTAACAGAACAAGTAATTATGATGAATAAAAGTAAAAAAGATATATTTTAAGAGAATTGTTTATGCTAAGAAGACCCCCCCCCCTTAAAATAAATAGAAATAAAAAGTGTTGTCCTTTTAAGCAAAGAATAAAAATATGTAATGTGAAAATAAAATAAAATAAAAATTGCCACAAATATTTAAACTATTATTTTAATAATGGCTAATAATATTATTATTATTTTTTTTTAAGATTAATATTTTTTTTGTAAATCTCCAGCAGTGCACTGTAGTGGGGTACTGAATATTAGAATATATGGAACATTATTTTATCTTTAATGTATATCAAATAATAATAAAAGGGAAGTTGTCATTAAAAAAAAAAAAAGATGCGGTCATTTCATTTTCACAAAAAATGTGCTGATAATTTATTTTAATTAGGACTCGTTACCACAACAGACACGACCTCATATTAGCCCTAGGGATTTTCACATGAAGTCTGCGCAGCATTTGATCTCACACACACACACACACACACACACACACACGCGTATTCCAATAAAGAAAGAAAGAAAATGCTAAAAGGACAGTTGTGCCATCTGTTAAGATTCCAACACACACGTCCTCTGATGAGGTGAAAGTGTGAGTAGGGTGTAAAGGAAAAATACAAATCCTGTAAATCAGATGCAAATACAATATGAATACGATATGGATGTCCGAGGTCATGTGACCTCTACTGTCTGTGTCGTGGACTGAAATGTCCTTGTGTTAAATATCGCGGTGTGTTGTATAAGCAACGAATAACGGCATCGTGTTTCTTACTCTTTAATGCAGTGGAGATGCTCTTCCCAAGGTTCAGTGTCCTAATCACCCCGATGCCATGCTGGTGGAGGATTACCGAGCCGGCGACATGATCTGCCCCGAGTGTGGCCTGGTCGTTGGTACGTGCTCTGATATCTCGTAAAAACTTACCGGCGCCTTGTTCCTAATCGTCTGCTGTATAGTGTGCGACGATAAATTAATGGCCGCTAGACCACAAGGCTGATTTCTACTTGCTGTTAAAGGTGCAATGAGCAATTTAGGAAAATTCCTTGTACAAATCACCTGGAAAATCTGCAGAACGTAGTCAAAAGTCCAACGACAGAAAACCCTTTCGGGAAGCTGATCTCTGGTCCGGAATGATTGTACATGTTTCTATGCGCTTCCTGTCAGCCATTTTATAGACCCTATCCAGGCCACTTCAGATCCTGGGGGCGGAGCTTCATGAACATGGGCAGGAATCATCCAAATGTCAAACCTACATAACCGTTAGAGAACTGATCTTTGGGTGTTTATTTATTTATCCATCTATCTATCTATATCTTGTCTAATGCATCTTCAATTAGGTGTATTCAAGATGGCCACCACATGTATCCTGCAGTCGTTTCGCTTGTCGCAAGACAACTGATGATGCATTAAACGTGTTTAAAAAAAATAATAAACGGTTTCTGTTTGTGCTGGAAATGTGTAGTTTTGCGTTTTGAAGAGCTCCTCATCCCCTCCAGGTGACCGCGTGATTGACGTCGGCTCAGAGTGGAGGACATTCACGAATGAAAAAGCTACCAAAGACCCGTCACGTGTCGGCGATGCCCAGAACCCACTCCTCAATGGAGGAGACCTCACTACGATGATCGGAAAGGTACGAACGCCAGAGAAGACATCAGTCTACTACATAGCGGTTATTCACACTTCGTTTACAAACACGGCTTAAAACGCCAACGAAAATCTATTAAAAAATTCTTCTTGCATGTCTAGGGTACGGGTTCCGCGAGTTTCGATGAGTTCGGCAACTCCAAGTACCAGAACCGGAGGACGATGAGCAGCTCGGACAGAGCCATGCTGAACGCCTTTAAAGAGATCACCACCATGGCGGACAGGATAAACCTGCCCCGGAACATCGTCGTGAGTACCGTCTAGAGGGTTAGAGTTACCCCAGGGAGTGCCGTTTCTGTCTGCACACATTTCTCAGTTATTGTGAGATCGTCTTGTGAAATTGAAGTTGCTTTAGAAATATTTAGAAAATGTTAGTCTTTTTAATTGCTGTATTTATGGCAATAATAATAATAACACTAAGCTTTACAGAGCACTTTTCATACACATGATAGTGCTGTAGAAAAAATTAAATGATAAAAAGTACACAGAATAAAACATTAACATTGAGTTAAATAAATACATAAAAACTAGTTACAAATTTCTTCATTAGAAAACATAATAAAAATGTAAAATTTCAAGATTTATTAGTATATTTAATTTATTTTCATTTTAAACCCTTAAAATTTAATATTTTATTAATTAAATATTTGTTTATAAATTTTTGTCATTTATTTTTTAAAAACAAATAAAATCGAGGGTATTCATCTTTTGTGTGTGTGTGGACCAGGATCGTACGAATAACCTGTTTAAGCAAGTGTATGAACAGAAGAGTCTGAAGGGCAGGAGTAACGACGCCATTGCTTCGGCATGCCTCTACATCGCGTGCAGACAGGAGGGAGTTCCCCGAACGTTTAAAGGTAAGAAACTGCCCTGTCTCTGTGGGAAATACTTTGATTTTAATAAACTGAAACAATTAACCGTTAAAATGATTTAGTTTAGTTTTAGTTTTTGACATAAGAACGCGTATCTTTAATCAGAATTAAAGTGTGTGAACAAACGACAAATAAGATCTGCCTGTGGCCCGAGATTAACTCGAGGACTCGCAGTAGCAAAACGCACAATGATGAGTGTGGTAATCGTGTTTATATGAAATAAGACTCGTTACCTTGGCAACAAATCCGACGACGGACTGTAATCTTTGTAGAAGGAACACCGGTTCTTGAGAATCGAATGGAATCAGTATTTGTCGTGTGGATGGATGTGTGCTAATTAGCAAAATGGTAAAACTATATACGTCACTATAAATAAACTTCTGACTATATTTTATATCATTGTTAACATCTGCTGTAATTCCTCCTTGGCCAGAGATCTGCGCAGTGTCCCGGATTTCCAAGAAGGAGATCGGCCGCTGCTTTAAGCTCATCCTGAAGGCTCTGGAGACGAGCGTAGACCTCATCACCACCGGAGACTTCATGTCCCGCTTCTGCTCCAACCTGGGCCTGCCGAAGCACGTGCAGATGGCAGCTACCTTCATCGCCAGGAAGGCCGTGGAGCTCGACCTGGTCCCAGGACGCAGCCCAATCAGCGTGGCCGCTGCTGCCATCTACATGGCCTCTCAGGCCTCGGCCGAGAAGAAGACGCAGAAAGGTGAGGCGACAGGTTTCTAGGATGCAGGTTCTCCTGGTTTAGATGCTGGTTTCTTTGCTCTAAGAGCCCATTGACTATTTGCATTATGCTATATGTGAAAGCTGTTTGAGGAAGATTGATTATTTTCCCCCTGTACAGAAATCGGAGATATAGCTGGAGTTGCCGACGTCACCATCCGCCAGTCGTACCGTCTCATCTACCCACGCGCTGCTGAGCTCTTCCCTCCAGACTTCAAGTTCGACACGCCAGTGGATAAACTGCCTCAGCTGTGAAACACACACACACACACACACACACACACACACACACACACTGTTCTTTCTATTCTGGTTTTCTTTTGTATTTGATAGAGAAGGTTTTGCTCTTCATACCGATGTGACGATTTCTGAGATTTAACCCACGGCGCATACAGGAGGAGACACATTCCACGGTTTAACTCTAACCGAGCCCAGACCCTACTGATTTCATTTGTGTGTATATATTTCTGTACAGAAATCACGTGAGAATTTAATCGGACACAAATAAGCCGGTTTCATACTGTAAACATTTTCTTTTGTAGGAAACGAGCGAGTTTTTTTTTTTTTGTTTAGTGTGTTTGCATTGTATTTACTAACTTAACAATAAATGCTTTTCAGAAAAGCACAGCAAGTGTCTGGTGAATTATTATTAAACACATGGCAGAGTTTTTGGATATACATCCAAGACCCCATCCACAGTATATGCATCATTTGCCCAGTAGCTGGCGACAATGTTCAGTAAAAGGTTACATCTAACGTTTGAAAACGTTAAAATCTATGGTACTACATAATATATGGTACTACATAAGGTGGTTCTACATGAGAAATGATTATGTGGACTGGAGGCTAAAACATTCTTGTGGGGGGGTTTGATTTTAAATAATTCCGTATACGTGTGGACCATGGAAATAAATGGTCTAAAAAGTGGCACTACAATCTCCTGGACACCTTTAACACAAAAGATGAAAGCTGATCTTCAGGTCATTACATTGTAATTTGTACATGAGTGTTCAAAACGTTTAAGGAATTTCATGAAAGTACAAGTTTATTACGTTAACTCACCTTGGAGATATGTTTATTGACAATCTGTTGATCTGTACAATGTGTTGATGGACACCAAAAAAAAAAAAAAAATTCATGATCATTTCAGCTGACTTGGTGTACATTCACAGTATTATAATAATCATCCAAAAACGCTATAAAGTTCTCTGTATTTGCTTAGAACATTACATTAGCCGACAGCTTCTCAAACACAATATCCTCCGCTAATCCTCACACTCTTACCAACCGGAACAAACTGACCGCTTCATGCCGCGGAGAATTAACCCACAGCGGAGAGTTCTGTCCGTGATTTCAGAGCGGGATCGCTGTATCTGTTATCTGCGTCCTGATTTCGCTAAGTGACTGGCGTTTCTGCATCAACAAGAAGCAAGAGAGCGCTAATTTAGGTGTGCTAGCATAAAATACTGTCTTTTAATTACACAACATTTAGCTAAGGTAGCTCATGTGCAACTTTAATGTTTCAGCTGTATTAGCTTGGGTGCATTATAGATCCTCCATGTTTGCCTGGTTACATCAATCAGAAATTGATGAAATTATTCCTATTTAGTGCACTAGGAAATAACTATTGCATACATTATGGTTCTACAACATCTTGTATGTAATCTAAACTGATCATGAAATTAAAACTAAACTTGCTAGCAAGCAAACTAGCATTGGGCTAACTGTTAAAACAGGTACATCAATTTTTTAATTAAATCTATTAGCAATGTGTTAGCAAGCTAGCTAACTTAGTGACTGGAATGGACTGCAAAAGCTCTAATGCAAGGTAGCTAACGTTAACATCAGGGTTACTGTTATACGTGAAATATTGATAGAACTGTTTTATAACTGAATTCACTAGTAAACTAGCGTAAATTTAGGATCAGGTGAAATGTAGCTGGGTAACGTTAGCTTTGAATCTATTTTGTGTTGTTATAAACACAAGCCGGATTGGTGAACGTGAAGTAAACTATCGTATAAATCAACTTTGAGAGTTTGATGAAATTTAAAGTTGACCCGTCGCGTCTTTTAGCGAAATCAGGATGTGTAGCAAGACGGTTGTGTCCGTTAAGGACGAGGAGGCGGAGCCTGTAGTGGTAAATACACTCCTGTAAAGCAGTGGCACATGTATCACAATATTCATTATTGTTACCATGGAAACATTAAAATCTCAGTGATTCCTTCCCTTCAGGAAGAGGCTGTGTAGGTAGGCGGGACTTGTGCCCTGGAGGATCGATCGCACTTGTCCTTCTTCTTAAAGAGAGAGAGTTTCTTGAAAGCCTGCTCCACGCTGCTCCTTGGTTAGAAGGTTCTAGTTTGAGTAAAAGCGTCTGGGGTGTAAAAGTGGAACAGGAAGTGGAAGCAGAGCCGTGTTCACAGTGGTTAATGAGGTCCAGGTCTGTGTGTGTGTGTGTTTTTGCACGGTTGCTAACACCAGTCAGCGATGTAGTCGAAGTCAGCGAACATCTCCTGCTCGTCCCGGCTCAGTGGGCGTGGCTCTCGGGGGGGCGTGAGCACCGGTGCCTCCGACGTGAACTCATCGTCGAAGTTGCTCACGTCGCTGGTGCCGTGGATCGTCGGCATGAACGGCGGCTTCATTTTCTTCGCCAGCAGTCCATTCCAGTCGATGTTCTGCGGGAGTGAAGAGTGGAGCAATGAGTGTCAGTGTTTACTCAACACCAAGACATTTCTCTGCTTAACTCGGGTTCTTCATCGGTTCTACTGAAGGTTCCTCGTGGTTTAAACACTGCGTTCTTCTGTAGTCCTAACTAGAACCAGAAGATACGACCACATCACCCCGATCTTATCAACACTGCATTGGCTCCCAGTGAAATCTCGCATTGATTATAAAATACTATTATTAACCTATAAAGCACTAAACGGTCTCGAGCCACAGTATCTACGTGACCTTTTGGTTTTCTATGATCCGCCACATCTACTTAGATCAAAAGATCCAGGCTATTTGACGGTACCTCAAATAGCGAAGGCTACAGCAGGGGGAAGAGCTTTTTCATATAGAACCCCACAGTTATGGAACAGTCTTCCAATTAGTGTTCAGGACTCAGACACAGTCTCAGTGTTTAAGTCTAGGCTTAAAACGTATTTGTTTACTCAAGCCTACCCTGACCAGACTTTCTATTATGCTAAGCACAGTCCTAACACTCTCTTCTCTCCCTCTCTCCTTCTGTCGAGCCACACACGATTTTATGGAGATAGTAGAGATCCTGATCCTTTCTGCTCTCCAGACCGGCCTGATCCGTTTCGGATGTCCTACCTCTGGATGGAACTCTCATCTACTCCAATTCAAGATTGCTGGGACTACAGCTGCTCCTAAGGCCAAACAGACTTCATATAAGTCAATAATGAACTTCTTCACACTATCTGTTGTTACCCAGATGAGGATGGGTTCCCTTCTGAGTCTGGTTCCTCTCAAGGTTTCTCCCTCTTAAAACATCTTAGCATGGTCACGCTCAATAGGGATAAATTCACACACTTAAAATCTGTATCCTGTGTATATGTTTCTGTAATGCCGCTTTGAGACAACGTCCATTGTAAAAAGCGCTACACAAATACAACTGAATACAATTTCCTCCTCTTTCTTTTCCTTCTATTCCCACCTTTCTTACTGTTCATTCTTTTCCTTCCTTTCTCCCTCATCCCTTTCCTTCTCATTCCTTCGGTCTCATTCCCTCTCTTTCCTTTCTTTTCCTCCTTTGTTCTATTTCTTTTCCTTTTCTCTCTCTCTCATCCCTTTGCTAACCTTTCTTTTCCTTTCCCTAAATTGCCCCTGTGTGTGAATGAGTGTGTGTGTGTGTGTGTTGCCCTGTGATGGACTGGCATGCTATTCATGGTGTTATTCCCGTCTCTCGCTCAGCGTTCCCGGAATAAAGCAGCAGTGGTAGTTGAGGTCACCTTGTCACCTCTCCTTCATTCCCAAACCCAACAATGTCACAGGTGTGAATCGCACGCTGTTTAACTGCAGGCAAATTTCCCTCCATTTGCTTTCGCGCGTCGGATTTTTATTTGCACAAAAGATCTTAATTCAAATGTCTCTGGAATCTGTGTCGTGCGTGCACACACACACACACACACACACACACACACACACACGCACACAGAGAAAACAGCCGCTTTGTCGCGTGTGAACGTAGGGTTAATGATATTTACTCACTCGGAAGAACAGATGCTTCTTGACTTCCTCGGCGTCACACTCTCCTCCACCCAGACGTCGCTCGGGATTCCTCCTCAACAGCTGCACAATATAGCAACATTACAACTAATCATGCTAACGTGTACAGTGTAAATCATGTTCCCGTGACGAAACATGGTCATGTTCACGGCAGTCGCTCACTCACCCTCCTCATGATGGAGATGGCCTCGGTGGAGAGGAACCTCGGGTAGCGCACCTCGTCGTTCACGATGCTATCAAACACCTCCTCTTCGTCATCGCCGGGAAATGGAGACTGCAGGGAACGACACTTTTATAGCAGGTCACTTCGTTCCAAATGACCAATCAGAGACCGCAACTTATTACGCCATTGTCTTTACGCACTGAAAATGACTTACTAAAATGGCCGCCATACAACGTTGTTGAATTTAAGAAAAAACGTTAAATATTTTACAAATAAAACAGTTTGAGGAACGAAACTTCGAGTCACTTGGCTAACGTTAACAATTTAGCTAGCTAGCTAGCTAGCAATGGCAAGCATTACTGGGTTAACTGTTCCATTTTGCGTTCTGATTGGTCAGAAGGTGTTGCTTTATTTTTTATTTAGGTTTATATTAATGTGCTCGTTCTAACGCGTTATCGTTTCTATAGCAATGGCTCAGGACTGGTACCACAGACCCTGCAGTAATAATAAACAAATCGAAGCTGCGACTTGAAGTTTTCTTCAGGGCAGAGTTTCTCTGGAAACGTGACAAGCTGCGATTTCTTTCTCTTATTAAATGAGGAACTAACTTGTTCCCCGAGAATACATTTTTATGGATGAAAAGTACAACTTATCATTTGTTAATGAAAAAAAAAGTGTGATTGTTGGTAAACTGCAGTGGTATAAGATCCTGTGTTTGGTTATTTTACTGTAACAGCACAATATGGAGTGTGTGTTTGTGTGTGTGTGTGTGTGTGTGTATGAAAAGCCTGACCTCGCCAACTAGCATCTCGAAGATGAGCACTCCGAGCCCCCACCAGTCCACAGCGCGGGTGTATGACGTCTCCGTTAGCACCTCGGGGGCCAGGAACTCTGGTGTACCACAGAACGTACTCGTCCGATCCTGGAAGCCCATTCCTAACACACACACACACACACAACACACACACACACACTAGCTAGCCGAGTCTGAATTGAAATGATCTCTGTTGAGTGAATAAAGGCGCGATCTCTCTCACCTTCTTTACACAGGCCGAAGTCTGCGATTTTCACGTAACCCTCCGTGTCCAGCAGTAAATTATCCAGCTTTAGATCTCTGCAGGTTACATTTCACCGCAGTCATTTCCACACTCACATTCTCCACAGGAAATAAACATTAAACAGAGATAAATGCGTGGATGTGTACGTGAATGTTGTTTTTTTTTAAATACCTGTACACAATCCTGTGCTCGTGTAAAAACTGTAACCCCAAGACGACGCAGGCTGCGTAAAACCTGCCGGAGGAAAACAGCAACGAGCGAGTTCAAGACATTTCTGTTAATGTTGCAGAAATCCGTGTAGACCCAAGTTTAAATGAGGAGTTAAATGTAAAGTGAGGTTAAGTGTAGCAGACGGAGTGCTCGGTCAGACTGTTCTTCAAAAACAGAATTATAACTGGGATAAAAATAAAAAAACATGCTGCACGCATGTTACCATTTCTCGACCTCGATTTAATATCTCGTGGCTTCGTTGCGTTATTTGCACGAGTATCCGTCAGCACACGATAGAAATAAAAAAGCTAAATGATGTGCTGGATCAAGTGCTATTCTATGTTCTGCTGAATAAGGAGTGTGGAAGTCATTCTGTTCAATTAAACCAGTGATTAAAGGACTAGAAACTTTAATTAGGAATTAACTCGGTCTATTCCTGCAGTCACAGAAACGAATGCAAAATCGAGGAAACTATTCACAGTATTCACGTTCAGCCGAAGACGTATTCGATTCACGTGCGTCGAATGCGAGTACAGCTGAAAGGTCTCGTTTACCAACAAACATCACTGCGAAAGACCACGCACAACAATTTCGTACAACTCAAATATTTTTACACCAAGAAAAAAAAAAACAGAAAAAAAAGCACAAAACAATCACAAAAAATACCTCGGTGAAATCCTGCACGCACTGCAGCAATATAGTATGAGAAATATTAGTATTCTTACATTTTTAAACTGTTTCTTACTTTTAATTTATTTCGTATTAGCAGAGAACAAACGGCAGTTCCTTCTTTAGTGTTCACTTTTTCAGGTTTAAAGGTGATGATCCAGATGTTAACGAAAAACCCCCATCTCCGACGCTTGTACTTGAGAACATCTGGCGTGAGCGACACACAGGTGATTGTAAGAATCTGAAGGCGGAGCCCGGAATACTGACCCAACTCTGAATACAAGGAACGCTTCCCACATAATAATGGATATTTTTGACTCGGAGTATGGCCCATGATCAGCGGAAACATTTAGCACTCACATGGCGCGCGGTTCTGAGAAGACATCGGCGTGGATGTGCATCATGAGGTCTCCTCCAGCGGCGTACTCCATCACGAAGCACACATGCTCTTTGGTCTGGAAACAGGCGAACAGGTTGACGAGGAACGGGTGCCGAACGCTGTTCACCGTCTCGAAGATTCTCTTCTCACACATCAGGCTACAGGGAAGACACACCGTGCACGCTTCAGCATCGCAACCGATCACAAAAGCTCCTCTCGCAATCTCAAAAAGAACCCGTATTTATCTCGCACCTGTCAACTTCATCACGAGCCATGATGTCTCCTTTCTTTAGGGCCTTGATGGCGAACATTTCTCCTGTGATGCTGTACTCGGCTAATAAAACCTGAGGAACGAGACACAGCCGAGCAGGGAAGGCGTCATAAACATTACAAAAGAAGAAGAGGAAGGGAAGAGGAGGAGATGTGGGCAGGTGTAAGAAATCAGGCAGCACAATGAAGCCTGTAGATGGTAAACAGAAACGGACCCATAACTGAACCTTGTGGAACACCTGGAGGAACTGGTACTGTGTGGGGTTAAAGTGCTTAAATGAAATTCTGAATTAGGGTGAAACTGAGTCTTCTTCATTTGAGATTTGGATTTGTTTCTCACTGCACTTAACTAAACACTGCCTAAAAAAAAGAAAAAGAAAAGAAATAATTGTCTGAGAGGTGCGTAGAAAGTGTCTATCAATCTATCTATCTATCTAGAGCTGAAAACATCCTCACGAAGGTCTTTCATCCATCTGCCGGAAATACCACAAATAAAGGAAAATGTGGATTAAAAAAAAACAAACAGATAGAAAAAGAAAGAACGTGGATGAAAGAAGGAAAAGAGAAAGACAGAAATAATAGAAAGAAGAAAAAAGTAAGAACATGTGGATGAATGAAAGAAAGAAATGACACAGTAAAAGAAGAAACGTGAATGAAATAAAGGAGGGAAAGAGAAAGAAGGAAGGACTGAACAGACACAGGAAGGAAGCCGAACGAAAGAACAGAGAAAAAAAGGAACATGTGGAAGAAAGAAAAGAAAGAGACAGAAAGAGAAGGAACATGTGGATGAAATAAAGATGTAAGCAAGAACAGAGACAGAAAATGAAGGAAGATAGAAGAAGAAAGAAAGAACAGACAGAAAAAGGAACATGGGGTTGATATAAAGAAAGAAAAGAAGAAAAACAGGTCGCATTTAAAAAGAAAAAGCTGTAAACCAGAACACACGACATGTTCGATTCTCTCCCTGCAGTAAGTCGAGACAGTGTGATGTCAGGCTCTCACCTGACTAAAGAACTGCACTGAGGAGTAGAACACAGAGAAGGAGAACCACGAGGGGGAGAACCCTGAGGGGTAGAACACAGAGAACGAGAACCACAAGGGGGAGAACCCTGAGGGGTAGAACACAGAGAAGGAGAACCACAAAAGGGAGAATCCAGAGGGGTAGAACACAGAGGAGAACCACAAGGGGAAGAACTCAAAGGGGTAGAACACAGAGAAGGAGAACCACGAGGGGGAGAACCCTGAGGGGTAGAACACAGGCAACGAGAACCACAAGGGGGAGAATCCTGAGGGGTAGAACACAGAGGAGAACCACGAGGGGGAGAACTCAAAGGGGTAGAACACAGAGAAGGAGAACCACGAGGGGGAGAACCCTGAGGGGTAGAACACAGAGGAGAACCACAAGGGGGAGAACCCAGAGGAGTAGAACACAGAGAAGGAGAACCACAAGAGGGAGAACCCAGAGGGGTAGAACACAGAACGAGAACCACAAGGGGGAGAACCCTGAGGGGTAGAACCCAGAGGAGACCCACAAGGGGGAGAACCCAGAGGGGTAGAACACAGAGAAGGAGAACCACGAGGGGGAGAACTCAAGAGGGGTAGAACACAGAGAAGGAGAACCACAAGGGGGAGAACCCAGAGGGGTAGAACACAGAGAAGGAGAACCACGAGGGGGAGAACTCAAGAGGGGTAGAACACAGAGAAGGAGAACCACAAGGGGGAGAACCCTGAGGGGGAGAACCCAGAGGAGTAGAACACAGAGAAGGAGAACCACAAGGGGGAGAACCCTGAGGGGTAGAACCCAGAGGAGAAGAACCCAGAGGGGTAGAACACAGAGAAGGAGAACCACGAGGGAGAGAACACTGAGGAGTAGAACACTGAGGGGAGAACAAACCTAAACACTGGGTAATTTTAAGAGGTACCTTTCCAAAATGGCCGCGTCCTAACACTGCGATACATTTAAAGTTTCTGAGACTGAAGTGGAACTGCTCCTCCTCTTCATCGTCCTCTTCCTCATCCCTACAATCCAAGGGCATGAATAATCAATAAACACAGAGGTTGATAAACAGTAACGTGACGTTACGTTAACAGTTATTTATTTAATACAGTAATTATTAGTGAGGTTGGATAACGTAAACGGATCACCTGATCTCCCCGCGCTTCCGTACAGCGATCAGCTCCAGCTGCGGCGGTTCGATCTGCAGATCATCCTCCGTGGTGTGTTTGAGTTCTGACGTTCCCACTATGCTGT